>WOXC01005590.1:0-170374 GCA_011680675.1 Gymnobelideus leadbeateri
CCTTCTCATCCCCTTCCCCTCTACTCTCTTGTAGGGTGAGATACCCTATTTAGTGTGCATGCCATTCCCTCCCTAAGCAAAATTCAATGAGAATAAGATTGACTCATTCCCTTTTGCCTTCCTGTTCTTCCCCTCCATTGTAAGTTTTCCCTTGCCTCTTCTATATGAGATAGTTTACCCCCATTCAGTCTCTCCCCATCTCCTCTCATATTCCTCTATCACCTCTTAATTTCACCTTTTAAGTATCATCCCTTCCTATTAAATTGATCCTGTGCCCTCTACCTATGTATACCTGTACACATATATACACACACTCACACATGTATTTATATGCCCATATATCCTCCTATAGAGACATATATATATGAGTGTGTGTGTGTGTGTGTGTGTGAGTGTGTGTGTGTGGCTTACAATTATCGTTTTTCCATGTAGGAATGTAAATAGTTCAACTCTGATAAGTTCCTTGTGATTTTTTCATCAAGAATGCTTGAAAGTCCTCTATTCCACTGAATGACCATATTTTCCCCTGAAACAAAATACTCAGTTTTGCTGAGTAGGTGATTCTTGGTTTTAATCCAAGCTCCTTTGACCTCCAGAATATCATATTCCTAGCCCTTCAATCCCTCAGTGTAGAAGCTGCCAGATCCTGTGTTATCCTGATTTTGTTTCCACAATATTCAAAATGTTTATTCCTGGTTGCTTGTAATACTTTCTCCTTGATCTGGGAATTCCAGAACCTGGCTATAATATTCCTAAGAGTTTTCTTTTGGGGATCTTTTTCAGGAGGTGATCAGTGGATTCTTTCAACCTCTATTTTGCCCTCTGTTTCTAAAATGTCAGGGCAATTTTCCTTGAGAATTTCTTGAAGGATAATTTCTAGGTTTCTTTGATCATGCTTTTCAGGTAGTCCAATAATTTTAAAATTATTTCTCCTGGAACTATTTTCCAAGTCAGTGGTTTTTCCATTGAGATATTTCACATTGCCTTCTATTCTTTCATTTGTTTGGATCTACTTAACAGCATCTTGATTTCTCATAAAGTCACTAGCTTTCATGTGCTCCAATCTAATTCTGAAAGAATGATTCTCTTCAGTGAGCTTTTGAGATTCTTTTTCCATCTGACAGATTTGGCTTTTTAAGGCATTCTTCTCATTGGCTATTTGAGCCTCTTTTGCCATTTGAGTTAGTCTATTTTTAAGGTGTTATTTCCTTCAGTAAGATTGTTGACTCTCATTTCATAATTTTCTAGCATCATTCTCATTTCTCTTCCCAATTTTTCCTCTACTTCTCTTATTTGGTTTTCAAAATCCTTCTTAAGCTCCTCTATGGCCTGTAATCAGCTCATATTTTTCTTGGAAGCTTTTAGGTGCAGGAGTTCTGACTTTGCTGTCTTCCTCCTGTTCCATGCTTTGAACCTTTTTGTCCCCAAATTAGGAGTCTAATGTTGGATTGCTCTGCTTGCTTTTCTTCCTTTGCTTGCTCATGTTGCCACTTGATTACTTGACTTTTGAGCTTTTTGCCACAGTAGAATTCTGCTACCAGAGAGGGGAGCTTTGTCCCAATCACTGGGGTTTTCTCAGCTGCTGGAGCTATTAGTTGGGTGCCCTCTCTGAAGCCTCCACACACTTTGGCAAACTGGTCACGCTCCCCAGTACCTCCACCCCAGACAGTGATCCAGACCCAAGCAAGTTAAAGCAAGAGCAATTATCCTTCAGACTGGTTGTTTGGTCCCCCTACCATCTGTAGGCAAGGTGCTGAAGCAGCCACATGGCAGTGGCTGCATGGCTGCCACCACACCTCAGCCACTTCTCCCTCCAGGGGGCAAAGGCCATAACCCACTCCCAAACTCCCAGATCCTACTGACCTCTCACTTTGTCTTTAGCCTCTATGTGTTGATAATTCTGGAAACTGCCACAGTTGTTGGTGATCTGAAGTCCCTCCAACCAGCGGCTAGTTATGGTCGCCCTGAGGCTAAAACCTCTGGCTCATGCTGGGCTGGGCTTGGTTCCCAGTGTGCTGCACTGGCCCCTTCCTGCCAGCTTGCTGAGCTGTCTTCAGTGGGAAGTTAGCTTCTCTCTATAATTTTGTGGATTCTGAAGCTCCAACATTTGTTTAGAGTTATTTTTACATGAATTAGAGGAGGTGGAAGCCATAGCCACGTGGAAGTCCTGTTTCTACTCCACCATCTTGACTCTGCCTCCAAAGGCCTCATTTCTAAAATATACAGAGAATTGAGTCCAATCTATAAGAATACAAGCCATTCTCCAACTGATAAGTTGTCAAAGGATATGAATAGGCAGTTTTCAGAGGAAGAAATTGAAGATATCTATAAGCATATGAAAAAATGCTCTAAATCACTAGTGATTAGAGAAATGCAAATCAAAACAACTCTGAGGTACCACATCTCACCAGTAAGATTGGCTAAGATGACAAAACAGGAAAATGATAAATGCTAGAGAGGATGTGGAAAAATTGGAACACTAATGCATTGTTGGTAGAGTTGTGAACTGATTCAACCATTCTGGAGAGCAATCTGGAATTATGCCCAAAGGGCTATAAATAAGTGCATACCCTTTGACCCAGTGATACTACTTCTAGGGATTGTATCCCAAAGAGATCATAGAAGTGGGAGAAAGACCTGTATATGTACAAAAATATTTATTGCAGCTCTTTTTGTGGTGGCAGAGAATTGGAAATTAAGGTGATGCCCATCAATTGGGGAATGGCTAAATAAGTTGTAGTATATGAATGTAATGGAATATTATTGTGCTATAAGAAATGAGGAGCAGACAGACTTCATATTTACCTGGAGAGACCCATACAAACTGATGTTGAGTGAGAAGAGCAGAACCAGGAGAAATTTGTACACAATTATAGACACAATGTATGTGTAATGACCAATTTTGATAGTCTGGTCTCTTCTTAGCAATGCAAGGTTATAAGACAACTCCAAAAGACTCATGATGGAAAAAGATTTCTACATTCAGAGAAAGAACTAGAGAGAAGAGAGTTTGAATGAAGATTGAAGAAAACTACCTGCTCTCTTTCTTTTTCTCGTTTGGTTTTGTTTCCTCTTTCACATTATTCATTCCATTGGTTACAATCCTTCTTTACAACCTGACTAATGTCTAATGTGAAAGTATTTGCAGATCCTATACTTGCATGCTGCCATGGGGGGAGAGGTGGAGAAAGGGAGGGAGAGAAAATGTGAAACTCAAGGGAATGTGCATCTGAATCTTGTAAACTAAAAGTAAACAAACAAATTAATAAAGATAAAATTTTACTTAAAAAAAGAACATCATTCTTGAGCATCTTCTGTTCCTCCTGGTCTGATTTCCACTGCAGAATTTTAGCCTGTGGGATTCTCTCTGATCCTCCCCCTAGTTGTTTACCTATCTTTCTATATCCCCTTCAACAATGAGAATTCTCACCTTTTGTCATCTTTGCCAATTTGCTGGGTGAGAATAGAAAGTTTGGAGTTGTTTTAATTTGCACTTCATTTTTTCTTAGTTATTTGGAATTATCATTTCTATGCTCTTTAGTAATCACAGCAGCAAGCATTTACTAAGTGCCTACTATGTAATAAACTCTGGGAATACAAAAAAAGGCAAAAAAAATTCCTTGCTCTCAAGAAACTCACTGCCTAACATAGGAGACAACATGCAAACAACTACATACAAATAAGATTAATAAAGTATCAGAGATTTATTTGCATTTCATATTTTTAAAAGTGTTTGTTTATATCCTTTGTCCATTAGAAAAGATTTTTTAAAAAATATATCTTATTATAAACTCCTCCATTATTACCCAATAGAATGCAACCTTCCTGAGGGCAAGGATTTTTTCCTTCTGTTTTTGTATCCTAAGCACCTAGCACCTCATGTGTTGCTCAAACTAGGGACTTGGTAAATAAATGCATATTGGATTGAATCAAATCAAAATGAACTTAATCAAGCTTACAAATCTCTTGAGGACAAAGACTCTCATGTACTTCCTACCCTTTGGCAAACACTCAGTAAACACTTTACTACTGGCTGACAGATGGATTTGATCTTGTGCTACTTGTCTCCCGAGGACAGACTTCAATAACATTCAATCACAGCTTAATTTATTCTGTGTGATTCCGTGAACAGCAACAAAAAAATATGATGATATAATTTACCTCAAGGTGGTAATTTTCTCAATTTATAGCTGCTTATTTGTTAGGTTTGGTCCAGATTTCATTAGCATAAGGAGCTTCAATGCAGATCTGTAACTTCTGTGGGACGTTTTGACCACATCGACACAGAACACCATCTGCCAAGGGGTGGAACAGTTATGATCTGCTTTAACATAAGAAGGACCCACTACACTGATGAAATCAAAGATATATTGAAATAAGTTTGTTCTTTTTAAAAAATCTTGACCTATGATTTCATCAAAGTAGGGAGTTACTGGTATGGAAAATCTTTACACTGCTAGGTAGCTACAATTCACTTGTAATTTATAATATAAGGTACTAAGACGTTGGGTGATTTGCCCAAGGTAACATAGCCAGAGTCAGATGCAGGATATGAACCCAGGTTTTCAGAGTCCAAGGCAGGCCCTTTATCCACTGCAATACACTTCCTTTCAGTGTATCCATAGTACTTTAAAAAATTGTTTTCATAAAATATGGCTCAATGCATTATTTGAAAAACCATGAAAATATGAGATAAGAAGAAATCCAAATGTCTGCTTTCAATGTATTCATTTTCTATGCCCTAAAACTACTCAGAGAAATAATAGCCATAAGTGGGGTTAAGTGGAGGATACAGCATCCCATTGAAAAACTGGAATAGACTAATTGTTATAACCTCAAATGGCCAGTAAAATAGTCCCTTTTATCCCCTTCAGTAAACATTTAAAGATTGAATGCCCTGGGACATTGTGTTCAGCAGTATCTGTCTTATAACTCAGGTCTCCTGAATTGTCCATTTAGCTGGTCTTGAGCAGTTATCAAAAAAGCTGCTGCTTCTATTCCTGTCTGTGACTATGAATTTTGGAGAACCTTAAACTAAGGATTATAGAAAACAAATAATAATGATTTTATTTCAGTGAAAGAAAACTGCCTCTTTAGTATGAACGTTAGTGGTTAATCCTTTGATCCCTTAGCTTTCTATAAATATTGTAGCTTTCCTCCATTAAATTATGTCATTCAGTTTGTAGGTATTATTTGTGGGGAAAAGAATGCTATGTACTTTGAGGCATCAGCTAAGTGTCTCTGCCTCTCACCAAAAGCTCATTTAAAATGAAAACCTGTTCAAATGTGCAGATCCTTATGGAAATATAAGGGTATTGGGGGAGGAGTACGAATTTTTTTTAAGAATTTAAGCTCTTTGAGAAAAGAGACTGCGTTTTTGCCTTTTTATGTCTCCCCAGGCCTTAGTACTATGCCTGACACATAGGAAGTACTTAATGTTTCTTGACTTAAAAAAAAATCTCTATGGAACGCAATTCATTGGATTTCTCAGACCAATCTCTAACAAACCTTATTCCTAGCAAATTATTCTTTCATTCTAATTTGAGTTCCTCCAATTACAACCTCAGTGACAAAGGCTACTGGGTGCTTTATATTTCTTTATTTATCTTGGATAATCAAATACTCATTCATTAATTTTGTTCTTTTAGGTCACCTGACCTACATAAACTACATCTCAGGTGCTGAAATTTTCAGACTGACAGATGATTGCTAATAAAAAATTGGTATATTTGAAAATTCATGAAAAAAAGGGAGAGGTAGAAAGATAATGAAAAAGAGGAAACATCTTGATTTTTCTAAAATGGGGAGAGAGACTAAAGTAGAAAGAGTAGTGAGGAATTACAGTTCCAAACACTGGAGTTCCTTTGACTTTGTCCCCTACTCATGTATATAAATCACCACCATCGTACTTTACATCCATGCCCACTCTTCCAGATTCTATGTATATTTATGAGAAAATGAACTCCCAGTTTTGGGGGGATAGTTAGGGGAAAGTGATTTGAAATGTCCCTTATTTCTATTTGAGTTGTCTACCCTTGTAGAATGTAAGTTCTTTGAAGGGACTGTCTCATTTTTGTATTTGTATCTCTAATACTTAGCACAATACTTGACACAATAACCATTTAAGTGTTTTTATTTCACACATTTCATTCTTTCAAACATTTCAAATAATCTACTTAAATTACATTTCCAAAACTCTGGGGAAATGCATCCTTTTTTATTACAAAAGGCAATATATTGATCACTGCTGTATGCCAAAGCCCATCTAAGTACTGATACTACTAATTGCTGAGGTTTTTTCTAAGAATTGATATTCTTTAATTGTTCCACAGACTGAAACTACTGAAGCTATAAGAGATAGCTGATGAAATGTGGAGTTCCCAAAGTAAATTCAAGCTCCTTTTATTAATCCTTAACATCTAAAATAAAGGACAGGCTTTACCATTAATCTTAAATCACACTGTTTCTTCTTTAACAAAACTATAAATATCTTTGAGCCAAGTTAGATAATAAGTTATAAGCTCACTAAATGTAATTAACTGAGAGGCAATGTAGTTTACTTAGAAGTGTACTAGAAGGGGCGGCTAGGTGGTGCAGTGAGTAGAGCGTCGGCCCTGGAGTCAGTAGGACCTGAGTTCGGATCCAGCCTCAGACACTTAACACACACACACACACACACACACACACACACACACACACACATACACACACACACAAACAAAAACCTAGCCGTGTGACCTTGGGCAAGTTACTTAACCCCAATTGCCCTCCAAAAAAAAAAAAAGAAGAAGTGTACTAGACTTGGAATCAGAGATGTTACCATGTCCATCATTCCACTAAACATAAAATAAAAGTTTTTGGTCAGTGTGGTTATTTTCCATAAGGTTCAATTGAATTAATTCTACAAGTACTTGTTAAGCACTACTGTGCTACCAACACTGTGCTATGTGCTAGGGATACAAAGAGAATGGAAGGAAGAAAGAAAGAAAAAGGAAAGAAAGAAAGAAAGAAAGAAAGAAAGAAAGAAAGAAAGAAAGAAAGAAAGAAAGAAAGAAAGAAAGAAAGAAGGAAGGAAGGAAGGGAAAGAAAGAAAGAAAGAGGGAAAGAAAGAAAGAGAAAGAAAGAAAGAAAGAAAAGGAAGGAAGGAGGGAAGGAAGGAAGGAAGGGAAAGAAAGAAAAAGAAAGAAAGGAAGGAAGGAAGGAAGGAAGGAAGGAAGAAAGAAAGAAAGAAAGAAAGAAAGAAAGAAAGAAAGAAAGAAAGAAAGAAAGAAAGAAAGAAGGAAGGAAGGAAGGAAGGAAGGAAGGAAGGAAGGAAGGAAGGAAGGAAGGAAAGAAAGAAGGAAGGAAGGAAAAAAGAAAGAATTCTTGCTCTCAAGATACATTAGGTAGAACAACATGTACATAGATAAGTAAATACAAAGTAATTTTATGCATGTTGGGTAAGAGTATTAACAATTTAGTGGAACAAAAGGTCTCCTGCACCAGGTATACAGAGTTGAGGAGGGAGATCATTCTAGGTACAGACACAAAAAATACAGAAATGGGAGATAAATTTTCCTCTAGAGGGAACAGCAAATAAGCCATTTATAAACATAGAGTCTGTGAGGTGAGGATCATGTGAAATCAGGCTATAAAGAGAACTTGAACCTGAATGCTGAAGCATTTTATATGCCAAGCAAGGGAAGTTGTTTTTTATTCTAGAGGCAATAGGAACTCACTAAAGCTTTTTGAGCAAGGAAATTATTTGGTCAGACCTATATGCTTTAGAAATATCAATTTAGCAGCTGTGTGAAGAATGTGTGGGGTACATTGCCTTTCTAAAGTCCTTTATAAAAATAGTATTTTATTTTTTCCAATTACATGTAAAGATAATTGTTTATGAAGTAATTTAGTTTTACTTTTCAACATTCACTTACACAAGATTTTGAGTTCCAAATTTTCTCCCTATCTCTCCCCTCCCCTCACCCCAAGATGTCATGCATTCTGATTGTCCCTTCCCCTAATCTTCCCTAACCTTCTATCATCCCCCTTTCCCTTGTCCCCTTCCCCCTTACTTTCCTGTAGAGTAAGATAGAATTTCATACCAAATTGAGCATGTATGTTTTCGTCTCCTTAATCCAAATCTCATTCCCTCCCACATCACCCCTTCCCCTCCATGTAAAAATCTTTTTCTTGCCTCTTTTATGTGAGATAATTTACCCCATTCTACCTCTCTCTTTCTCCTTCTCCCAGTACATTCCTCTCTCTCCTCTTAATTTTATTTTTTAGATATCAGCCCTTCATATTCAATTCACCTTGTGCCCTCGGTCTATATGTGTGTGCACACACACACACTCCCTCCAACTACCTTAATACTGAGTAAGTTTTCATGAGTTACAAATATCATCTTTCCATGTAGAAATGTAAACAGTTCAACTTTAATAAGCCCCTTATGATTTCTCCTTCCTATTTACCTTTTCATACTTCTCTTGAGTCTTGTATTTGAAAGTCAAATGTTCTATTCAGTTCTGGTTTTTTCATCAAGAATGCTTGAAAAGTTTTTTATTTCTTTGCATGTCTATTTTTCCCCTGAAGGATTATACTCAGTTTTGTTGGGTAGGTAATTCTTGTTTTCAGTCCTAGCTCCTTTGACTTCCAGAATATCATATTTCAAGCCTTCCAGTCCCTTGATGTAGAAGCTGCTAAATCTTGTCTTCTCCTGATTGTGTTTCCACAATTCTTGAATTGTTTATTTCTGGCTGCTTGCAACATTTTCTCCTTGACCTGAGAACTCTGTAATTTGGCTACAATGTTCCTGGTAGTCTTCCTTTTGGATCTCTTTCAGGATGTGATTGGTAGATTCTTTCAATTTCTATTTGACTCTCTGGTTCTAGAATATCAGGGCAGTTTTCCTTGATAATTTCTTGAAAGATGATGTCTAGGGTCTTTTTTTTATCATGGTTTTCAGGAAGTTCAATAATTTTAAAATTATCTCTCCTGGGGGGCAGCTAGGTGGCACAGTGAGTAGAGCGCTAGCCCTGGAGTCAGAAGGACCTGAGTTCGGATCCGGCCTCAGACACTTAACACACACAAACAAAAACCTAGTTGTGTGACCTTGGGCAAGTTACTTAACCCCAATTACCCTCCAAAAAAAAAGGAAAATTATCTCTCCTGGATCTATTTTACAGGTCAGTTGTTGTATCAATGAGATATTTCACATTGTCTTTTATTTTTTTCATTCTTTTGGTTTTATCACTTCTTGATATCTCATAAAGTCATTAGCTTCCATTTGCTCCATTTTAATTTTTAAGGAATCATTTTTTTCAGTGATCTTTTAAATTATCTTTTCCATTTGGTCAATACTGCTTACTAAGGCATTCTTCTCCTCATTGGCTTTTTGGACCTCTTTTTGCCATTTGAGTTAGTCTATTTTTGAAGGTGTGATTTTTTTTTTTCAGCACTTTTAGGTCTCTTTTAGCAAGCTGTTGACTCATTTTTTCATGATTTTCTTGCATCACTCTCATTTCTCTTCCCAATTTTTTTCTCTACTTCTCTTTCTTGATTTTCAAAATCCTTTTATGAGATCTTTCATGGCCTACAAACAATTCATATTTTTCTTGGACACTTTGGATGTAATAGCTTTGACTTTGGTGTCTTCTTATGGTTGTATGTTTTTATCTTCTTTGTCACCAAAGTAAGATTCTATAGTCTGAGATTTTTTCCCCTCTGTTCATCTTCCCATCCAACTACTTGACTTTTTAACTCTTTGTTAAGGTAGGACTCTGCTTCTAGTGCGGAGGATATACTGTCCTAAGTTTCAGGGGTTTTGTGCAGCTGTTTTCAGAGATGCTTCTATGGACCTGTAAATTTTCAGTTCTTCCAAGGTAGCATGATCAAAGGAGAGTTGCTTACTCTTCTCCTGGCCTGTACTCTGGTTTGTGAGTGACCACAAGCCCTCTTCTGCCTTGGAGGTGTGAGGATGCCCTCTCTACCACCACCACAAGCTTCATCATGCCAGCATTCCTCCTCGCCCCAGGACTGTCACCCAGGACTGTGGCTCAGATCCAAGAAGGGCAAAGCAAGAGAATCCTGCCTCCATGCCGGCAAAGTGATCCCTGCAATCCCCCTCTGATCAGTCACTCAATCCTCCCACCTTCTGTGGATCAAAAGCTCCAGAAGCAGCCACTGCCACTGCCCTGGGGAGAGGGGGGAACAGACCAATCCTCTCTCACACAGGTCCATTGGAGCTTTCCCACTGACCTTCTAAGTTGTCATTTGTATTTGTGAGTTGAGAAGTCTGGAAACCACCATAGCTGCCAATGATTCAGTACCCTGAGGCCTGTTCCAAGTTTGCTGGGAGCCCAGCCTGTGCTGATGCATTTTGCACTGGACTGTGCTCTTCTCTCAGACTGGTGCAATAGACCTTTCCTGTCAACCTTCCATGTTGTCTTGGGCTGGAAAATTGCTTCATTCTGCCTTTTTGTGGATTCTGCTGCTCTAGAATTTGTTTAGAGTCATTTTTTAAAGGTATCTGGAGAGTCTTGGGGTAGATCTCAAGCAAGTCCCTCCTCTTACTTCACCATCTTGGCTTTGCCCCCTAAAGACAATTTTTATTAAATTTTGAGTTCCAAATTTTCTCCCTCCTCCCTAAGTTAGTAAGCAATTTGATATTGGTTATATATGTGCAATTATATAAAACATATTTCTGTGTTAGTCATTGTGAAAGAAAGAGAACAAAAAGAAAATACTACAAAAAATTAAGTTGAAATAGTATGCTTTGATTTGCATTCCTGTTCCATCACTCCTTTCTCTGTATAAGGAAACATTTTTCCATCATGAGTCCTTTGGAATTGTCTGGCATCATTGTATTGCTGAGAATAGCTAAGTCATTCATAGTTGATCATCATACAATGTTTCTTTTACTATGTTCTTTTGGTTCTGCTCACTTCACTCAGCATTAATGCATGTAAGTCTTTCCAGGTTTAAAGCCCATTTTATCAAAAACATGTAATGATGAAAAGACAGAAAAATGTTTTTGTGTAGAGGAAGAAATGTATATTAATTGCTAAATTGATATACATTTAAGATATATTATAAGATATAAGATACTGCCTCTGTTCTGGATGAACATTTTGATATGGGTAGGAAAAGAACTTAAAAAAATTTTTTTCAACAAACAAAAATCTATTTTCTCTCCTTCCCACTCCCATCTCCATTAAAATAAAAGAAAATCTTTGTCATAAATATGTATAAACAAAAGAAATTCCTACATCTCCATGTCCAAAAAATGTCTCAATCTATAACCTGAGCCCATCACCTCTCTCTCAGGAAGTGGGTATAGGGCCTCATCAACAGGCCTCTGGAACTGAAGTTGGTCATAACATTGATCTTTCAAAGTTTTCTCTCTTTATGATGTTCTAATTATGTAAATTTCTCTCCTGAGTCTGTTCACTTCACTCTGCATCAATTTATACAAGTCTTCTCTTGTTTCTCTAAGACCAATCCCTTCATCATTTCCTATAGAAAAATAGTATGCCATTATGTCATGTAGCAAAACTTGTTAAGCTATTGGGAACCCCTTTAGTTTCTAGTACTTTATTACCACAAAAAAATATAGTCTTGTACATGTAGATCTTTTTCCTCTTTTCTTTGATTTCTTTTGGGAGTATAGGCCAACCAGTGTTATTACCAGTCAAAGGATAGATACAATTTAGTAACTTTGGGGACATAGTTCCAAATTGTTTTCTAGAATGACTAGACTGACTTACAGCTCTAACAACAGTATATTGATATGACTGTTGTTCAGTCCCTTTAACATTTGTTATTTTCTTTTCTTTTTCATCTTTGCCAATCTGATAAATGTGAGGTAGAACCTTGGAGCTGTTTTAATTTATTTTACATGATTATTAATGATTTGGAGCATTCATGTAGCCATTTATAGATTGAATATCTTCTTTAGAAAGCTGATTGATATCCTTTGGTATCCTTTGATCATTTATCTGTTGGGGAAGGGTTCACATTCTTAGAAATTTAAATTGGTTCCTTATATATCTTGGAAATAAAATCCTTATCAGAGAAACTCAATGCAAAGATTTCCCCATGTTTTCCTTTTAATATTAGCTACATTGGTTTTGTTTATGCAAAAAAGTTTGATTTTATGTCACCAAAATTATCCTTTTCAATATTCTGTGATCCTTCTCTCTCTTGTTTGTGAATCTTCCCAAATTTATAGATCTGAGGTAATTTCTTCCCTGATACTTTAGTTTGTTTATTATATCACTTACTATATCTAAGCCATGTATCCATTTGGAGCTTATTTTATGCTATAATCAACTTTCTGCTGACCACTTTCCAGTTTTTCCAACATATTTTGTCAAAAATGAGTTCTTACTCTAGTAACAGAAGTTTATGTTTATCAAATGTTAGGTTACTATGATCTTTTGCTTCTATATGTTGTATACTTAATCTATCCCACTAATTGACCTCTCTATCTCTTAACAAGAACCTAATCTGTTCTGGCAATTGATCTCTATATATCTCTTTACCAGAACTTTTAGTATACATAGCTAATGTATGCATATGATACAACATAACTTTCAGAGGAGAATTTTTTTAAGAATTTAGAAAAGTATTGTAGTATAGATGTGAGGACTTGGATCTCTTTTGACAAGATGGAGTGATGCCTCCCTTATTTGGGAACAATTTAACCTTATAAAGAGGTGAAGAAAGAACTTTTATTTAGTAAAAACCTGAGAAGCTGTTTCAAGGTCATCAAAAAGATGGAGGACTTTGTTAGGATCCAAAACAAAGCATGACAGGCACCTCGGCTAATTTACATACATATGTTTTATGACTAAAGAGATTAAACACTAAAAAATGAGAAATTATGTAACCATCTGGAGACTAAGGTATGATTAAAATTAGTTTGATAGATGAAATTTTGGGAGTTGTAACTTTTTAAGTAAATGTGAATCACTGAGAGACTGGAGGCTCTTAATGCATAAAACAGCAGCAAGAGGAAAAGGAATCCAGGAGAGACCTGAAGACGCAGCAGGTAGAATTTAGGAAATGATACACATGGATTGGGGGTAGTGAAGACTGGAGCCATAGAAAACAATTAAAAGACTCTTGCAATCATCCCAGCAATAGAAAATAAGAGCTTGAACCAGAGTGATGGTTGTATGAGTAGAAAGAATGGTACAAAAGCAAGCCATACTGTGGAGATGATACAGATGAGAGAAATTTGCAGATGACTCTTCGGTTGAAAAGCTGGGTGGTACACTCAAAATAAACAGTTGTTAGGAATAGATGTGTGCTTCAGGAAGATAGATGATGAGTTCTGCTCTGGGCATGCTGAGTTTGGGATGCTTGTGAGATGTACAAAAGTCAGCAGGCAACTGATAATTCAAAACTAGGGCAAAGAAGAAAGATACATGGACCCAAGAGGTAGAAGCTTCAGAGAGGTAGATTCGGGTTCAATGTAAGGAAAACCTTTAAATCAACCAACCTGCCTCTAAATGTAGTAGATTAGGGAGTTTTCAAGCAATTCTTGACCTCTTGCCCAATATGTTGCGTGAGAGATTCTGGTATGGCATGGAATAGGAGTAGATAGCCTCTAAGGCCCCTTCCAACTCTGAGATCCTTTAATACTAGAGATGTTTAGACAGACCCACATGGATGTAGATGGAGTATATAAACAGAGATGACGACACCAAGGCATCAACAGAAGGTAAAGTGTTCACTTTCTCTCCCCATGTTGACCTCTAACTTTTGATCCCCTCATAACAACCCTGTTATTATCCTGTTTTAGATAAAATAACATTAGAATTAAGAGGTTAAGTGACCAGGGTCATACAGCTAAATGTCTGAGGTGGGATTTGAGCTCAGGTCTTGTTGACTCCAACTCCAGTACTCTTACCTACTAAATCACTTATAGATATATAAGTGATTTATAGACTTATAGACACATGCCTATATTTTTAAAAAGTCATTACTTGATTTCCTTTAGGTTCACATAATTTATCTTCAGTTCAATGTAATTCAGTTCAATTGTTCTATTCAAATCAACTAACTTTTATTAGCATTTATGATATGCCAAGTGTTCCACTGTCGAATAACAATGATACAAGGACGGAGTTTGTATTCTCCTATGCGCTTATTTTCATGGATTCTTTTAAAGACCAGAAAATAGCTCTTCTGGACACCATCAAACTAAACTTCAGCCTTTTCAGTCTCCTATTTAGTTTGTAGTGGGTTTGGTCTCCTCTAGCCACAACTAGAAATGGTTATAACCCACCAAAAGCAAAATCTCAGCTGTTTATTTTGTTGAAAGATGTCATTCTGATCCCTCATGGCAACTGTTTTATTTGCCCTTCTTCTGTTAGTGATGTCTTTTCTAATTGTTCAAAGAAACATGAATGCCATTTCAATCTGCTAGAATGAACAGAAAGGGTCCTGTCTTCATGTGGAATGTAATAATTATGAATATTATCAAGGCACTGATGGAACATATTAAGTTTTTCAGTAGCCCTTACCTAGATCAGTCAGTCTAAACCTTACTATAACTGTGTAACATGGGTACTACCATCATTACTACCCTGATTTGAAAGATGAGAAAATTGAAAATCAGAGATATTAAGTGATCACACAGCTAGTGAATGTCAGACATAAAATCGGATCCCAGATCTTCATGATATATTTCTCAGTATATGAAGAGAGCCCAAAAGTCCCATCTTCTATGCTTTCCCCTAATACAGTATTATTAACCTTGTGACTAGTCAAAAGATATAAATTCCAAGACCAATCTATGAATCCTTGTAAGCCATTCTCCAGTGAAGGCCTTGTGGAACATAGGAGAAAGAGCCCTGGGCTTTAAGTCAGAAGATCCATATTTGAATTCCTGCTCTGACATTGATTAGCCAATTGATCTTGGGCTAATCCTTTACACTCTCTGAATTTCCATTTCCCTCATCTGTGAAATGAAGTTACAGGCACTTGCTAGATCTGCCTCACAGAGTCATTCTGGGGAAAGAACACTGTAAACTGGAAAGGGCTAGAGAAATGTTGAGCTATGATCTTGACTAAAGGCCAGTTCTCCTCTATAGGGACAGACTGTCCTTTTCAAGTAAGCCACAGCTTCAGGGAGGAAATCCATGGAACTATGGTGAGGGAGGAAAGGGGGCTTCTGCTTAGCAGACCTTATCAGCTGAATCAACATTGACAACCACTAGAGTGCCAGATGCTGCAACCAGATGGTCCCTACAACCTGCAACAATGGATTCTTTTGATCCATTAGGTCTAATTCACAGGCTTCAAGTTCTCTAGATATTTCCAAGGAAGCTTCTCCTGTTCCTTACCAATCTTAAGAAAAATTCTTCTCTGTATACCAAAAAGTAGTACTATGTATATGTCTCATTTCCCAGGTGGTAGGTAGCAATCCTGTCTCTAGTAAGTTTAGAAGAAAGTAAACATAAATTATTAAAGTCGAGGAAATAAAGAGACCTAAGCTGGAACTTAAAAATTATAACATTCACAAACACAAAATAGAGGAGGTGTAGATAAATGGGATTTTGTCTGAAAAAGATCCAGAGATATTAGTAGACCACAAGGTGAATCATCTGTGTAATGTGGCAGCTAAAAAAGCTAATGACAACTTGTAATGCACTATGAAAGGCATAGACTCCAGGGATAAGGAAGGAGTAAGTCTGCTATATTCTGCCCTTGTCAGACCTGATGTGGTATATTTTATTCAGTTCTGGGAATTATAGTTTAAGAAGGACATTAATAAGCTAGAAAGTAGGGCAGAAGAAGGCAGCCAAAATGAAGGAGGTGCTAGACTCCATGTCATTTGAGGATCAGTTGAAGGAACTGGGGGTGTTTAGCCTACAGAAGATGAGATTCAAGGGCAACATGATAGCTGTATTCAAGTATCTGATGGGCTATCCCATGGGTTATTTGTTCTATTTGGCCCTTCAGGGAAAAAAGTGGAACAATGGTTGGAAGGTACAATGAGGTCGATCTCAGTTTGATGTCAGGAAATACTTCCTAACTCTTTGAGGTGCCCCCAGAATGGACTGGGCTGCCTCAAGAGGTAGTAGATTCCCCATCGTTTGAAGCAGTGGCTGGATAACCACTTGTCTGGCATGACATAGTGAGGATCCATTTAAGGTATGGATTAGACTAGATAGCTACTGAGGTCTCTCTCAACTTCAGAATTCTGGGATTCTGAAATTCATTCCTCTATACTCGGGAGAACTTGAATATGAAATTTATTACTGTGCTTCTAAGGGAACTATATAATCTATATTGTGGTTATGTTGTGAGTTCTCCCATCTCCTAAACACCATAAAAACTACAAGTTTTATGTGAAGTTTTCAGAGTCTGAGGAAGTAAACAGCTCCATTTAGATTCCTTCAGACTTCTCCTTCATCCTTCAAGAATCTCTTTTCTGGGCTTAAATAGAATGCATTATCTCAGGAACTGAGATCATGAGGTCTATATTCTAGTAAGCATGAGAATAAAAGGCAATGGTACCAGTCGTTGGCTGTCATACAGGAAAATGGTATATGTGGTACCTTTTTTCAAAAAGAGGGAACAACAACTTTGGCATTCCAAAGTATATACCCAAATTACCAAGTCTTTTTTTCCTTTTGGCACTAGCTTCCCTAGAGCAGTAACAAACTTTATTCCAGATCTTTCCCTCCTTCCCCCAACTGTTCCACCTTTCTGTGCTTAATAACTGCCTATAGAGCCATCCAAGACTCCATTGGAAAGACTTAGTCCATGAACATTAAGCAAATCTCAACACTGTCTCTTTGTCCCCACTCCATCCCATTGGGACATTCTTGAATATGTTTCCAGATACCTGGCATTTAGAATGATAAAGGACCCTTAATATCAGTCACATAGCTCAACTCCCTCATTTTACACAGGAAGAATCTGAAGCCCAAAGAGCTCACTACTTCCTTAGGTTTCATTAGTTTGTAGTAGAGAACTTGAATTCAGGTCTGCTGACTCAGAATCCAGTATTCTTTACCCTACATCTCCCCAGTTGGTACCAGCGGTGAATTTTGTTGATGAGTACAAAGAGCAGCATCTCAAGTACTTTGACCCACATGGATGCCATCTACACGCACCAAGATCTCCTGGATTAACCACTTCCTGCTAAGGGTGTACCATACTTCAGGGGAATGCACATGTATTTGAAGGAGCCAGGACCAGAAAGTTCAGAGGACCCAAGTTCAAATCCTACCTCTGACACTATTTGTATGACCCTGGGCAAGTCACTTCACCTTCTGAGAATCTTTAGCTTGCTAATTTGTCAAAATCAGATAGTTGGCCTATATAACCTACATAAACTCTAAACTCTTTTTCCAGATCTAATCCTATAAAATCAGACTACCTCAGAAAGAATTTGGGCAATTTGTAGGATAGCCTATGCTTTTCAAGAATTAGTAAAGAGGGAGCTCACTTTGAGAAGTGTTGTGTGATTTGACCAGATGAGACTCTGGGCAGCCATTGAGAGCCCCCCGGCTTTGAAAACCCAGATGTTGATGCTTCCCTCTCTGGTAACTGAGGAGGTATTGATGTAATGGTTGGACAGTTTGGAAGCCTGTCTGTTTGATCTGTTTGTTTCTCTGTTTTGAAACTACTGTCTGTATACTCTGAAGTTCTGGTTGCCGACCTTTTTCCCCTGAACTAGGTAAATGATATATGTTTGTTTGATTAAAGTGAGCTTGTTGACTGAAAAAAAAAAGAATTAGTAAAGAAACTTAAAGCAATAACCTGCTGCCCTAGAAATCTACATCATTAGAAAGAAGAATGTTCTGCCTTGTCCTGTGCCCCCAAGATATAATTTAGTATAACTCTAGGAATTAAAGTCTAATCTTTTCTGTCAAAAGTCTGGTTTTCCTGTCAAAACCATTAAGTTAGGGGCCAGGGGCACTTTCTCATCTTGTTCTTTGTGAAAAGCAAGGTAAGAAATAGGCTTTAGGAAAAAAAATAACTGGTACCATTTTTTAAAAAATGAGACCACTTTTGATGATATAATGGTAACGTGAAGGTAAGAGTTGAGGCCCAGCAGGGCAGATCTTCTATTGGAGTTTTCAGAAAGGATCAGGATTATAAATTTCATGCCATATTTTCAGATGTCCAAAATACATCTAAAATTATGGTCATCTATTTCACATGGCTTTTTCTTTTATAAATTACTTACATAAACACTATTATTTTCCTCCCTTTTTAACTCATAGCCTATTTTCCAAAGAACATGTTGTGTTTGACATTAAAAATCCAATTAAAAAGAATAGTTTTATAATACAGCGGAATGATTAATTTCAACTTTTCCCTCATGTAATTTTATAATTTTTCCAAAAACCCTAAAGTAAACCTTGATTATATGATGTGTGTGTGTGTGTGTGTGTGTGTGTGTGTGTGTGTGTGTGTGTAAATTATATTGATGGCATAGCACCCCTGGAAAATTTGAGTTCAAATCTGATCTGATGGAGGGTGGCTAAATAGCGCAGGAATAGAGCACTGGCCCTGCAGTCAAGAGGACCTAAGTTCAAATCCAGCCTCAGACACTTAACACTTACTAGCCATGTGACCCTGCCCCTCCCTCCAAAAAAAAGCAAAAAAAAAAAAAAACTGACCTAAGACATTTACTAGCTGTGTGATCCTGGACAAATCACTTAACCCTGTTTGCCTCAGTTAATCATCTATAAAACGAGTTGGAGCAGAAAATGGCAAGCCACTAACTTTGCCAAGAAAATCCCAAATGGAATCACAAAGAGTTGGACACAGATGAAATTACTGAAAAAAATATAGTTTCCTAAATTGATCCATGAGGATGAATGTTGCATCCTTATCAATGATTTGTTAACTTTCAAAAATAAGATATACTTTCTAACATATAATTCAGAATAATTATTCAATATAGTAACATGTATGTATAAATATGATGAATCACATTAAATTTAGAGGCTTGTTTTATCCTGGGCAGCAGAAATTTTAAATAATAAGATTGACTCCGTGGCAAATTCATTTTCTTCCTAATGAAGTGAATAACTTCATGTAAATTCATTTATAACCAAGGTAAGGTTTACATCAGTTAAATCTATGAACCTAGAAATTTACTCATCTACAAAGAGCTAAGAACCCATTCTTTTTTTTTTAATTTTTAATTAATTTTTTTTATTTAACTCTTTTTTTAAATTTTTTTATTAAACAAATGCTTTATTAACTTCTGTTTTACATCATTCATTTCCGCCAGATTTTGAGTTACAATCATTTCCCCCCCGTTATTCCCCTACCCAGCCTCCCAGAATAGCAGTCCCACAAGATATCACTTCCTCCAATCTGCTCTCTCCCATACCTTCTGCCATACCCCCTTCGACTTTTCCATTAGCGGAAGGTGAACCTTTGTGTCCCAATGCCTGCACATCTTACCTCCCAATTATAAGCAAAAGAGTATTAATAATAGTATTTATATATATTTGAAACATTTAATGTTAAGACCTCGACTTTCAGATCAATTTCCTTCTTCCCTTGTCACCCATTCCCTCTGGGGAGATACGTAATTCAGTATATGTTGTACATGTCTAGCTATGCAAAACATTTTCATAGTAGATATATTGTACAAGGATGCTTATAATTCCCTCCCACTCATCCCACCCCCCACCTGGTCCATTCCCTACATGATCCTGTCCCTCTTCTATAGTGGGTACTTCCAACCTCCCCTCCCCCCAAGGATGCCCTCCCATCCATCATCCCTCCTCTCATCCCCCTTCCCCCTATTCTGCTGCAGGTTGAGATATCCCATTTAGTGTGTATGTCATTCTCTCCCTGAACCAAATTCAATGAGAATGTGGTTTTGCCTTTTTGCCTTCCTATTCTTCCCCCCCTTACAACCACTTCCCCTTCCTTCTTCTACATAAGATAGTTTGCCCTACCCTGTCTCTCCCCATCTCCTCTTGCCACTTTCCTCTCTCACCTCATAATTTCATCCCTTGAGTATTCTCCCTTCCCAACAAATTCAACCTATGCCCTCTATCCATATATAACTGTAACCATCTACACACACATTCACATATGTACTCATATGACCACACACCCTTCTTCCATTATTTTCGTAGTGAGAAAGATATCATCAGGCACAGTTATTGCTTTTCCATATAGGAATGTAAATAGTTCAACTTTGATAAGTTCCTTTTGATTTCTTTTCACTGATTACCTTCTCAGGCATCTCTTCCTTCTTGCGTCTGGATGTCAAATTTTCTATTCAATTCTGGTTTTTTCCTCAAGAATGCTTGGAAGTCCTCTATTCCACTGAATGACCATATTTTCCCCTGAAACAAAATACTCAGTTTTGCTGGGTAGGTGACCCTTGGGTTCATTCCCAGTTCTTTTGCCCTCTGGAATATCATAGTCCATGCCCTTCGATCCCTCAGTGTAGAAGCTGCCAGGTCCTGGGCTATTCTGATTGTGTTTCCACAATATTGAGATTGTTTCTTCCTGGCTGCTTGTAGTATTTTCTCCTTGATCTGGGGATTCTGGAACCTGGCTATAATATTCCTGGGAGTTTTCTTTTTGGGATCTTTTTCAGGAGGTGATCGGTGGATTCTTTCAACCTCTATTTTGCCCTCTGGATCTAAAACATCAGGGCAATTTTCCTTGAGAATTTCTTGAAGGGTGATTTCTAGGTTCTTTCTTTGATCATGGCTTTCAGGTAGTCCAATAATTTTTAAATTGTCTCTCCTGGATCTATTCTTCAGGTCAGTGGTTTTTCCCATGAGATATTTCACATTGCCTTCTAATCTTTCATTTGTTTGGATCTGCTTAACAGCATCTTCATTTCTCATAAAGTCATTAGCTTCCACATGTTCCAGTCTAACTCTGAAGGAATGAATCTCCTCAGTGAACTTTTGAGATTCTTTTTCCATCTGGCAAATTCGACTTTTTAAGGCATTCTTCTCTTCATTGCCCTTTTGGGCCTCCTTTGCCATTTGAGTTAGTCTATTTTTTAAGGTGTTGTTTTCCTCAATCAGGCTGTTGACCCTCATTTCATCCTTTTCCTGCATCCTTCTCATTTCTCTTTCCAATTTTTCCTCTACTTCTCTTATTTGATTTTTAAAGTCCTTCTTAAGGTCCTCTATGGCCTGCAACCCTCTCAAGTTTTCCCCTGGGGCTTTTGGAGCAGGACTTCTGACCTCACAGTCCTTTTCCCGCTCTATGCCCCCAAAATAGGAGTCTAGGGTTGCAGTTTTCTGTTTCCTTTGCCTTGGCATGTTGCCACTTAATTGCTTGACTTTTGGGCTTGTTGCCACACTATAGCTTTAAGGCCAGCTAGAGGAATTTTCGTCCCGAACGTGTGGGGGGCAACTTCCGTTTCTGGCAAGCTGTAAACCCACCCACGACTTCCACCCTAAATCACAATCCAGATCCAGGGTGGTTAAAGCAAGAGCAATTACTCCCCAAGACTGATCGCTGGATCTCCCTACGGTTCTGCAGGCCGGGAGCTGGAGCTGCCTCTGAAAACTACAAAATGGAGTGTCTCCTCAGCGGCTTCTAGCCCCCAGGGGAGGAAGCTGACGCATTCCCCAAATACAGGTCCCAAAGTCCATAGGACACTAACCTCTTACTTTGTCCTAGGCATGTCTATGTTGATAATTCTGGAGTCGCCACAGCTCCTGGTGTTCTGGGGTTCCTCCAGCCGGCTGTTGGCCCTGCCGCCCTGGGGCTAAAACCTCGGCTCACGGGGACCTCAGCTCAGGCTCGGCTCGGCTTCCCGCACTCTGCAAGCTGCGAGCTGCCAGGTCCCAGACCGCTGCGCTGGTCCTTCCTGCAGGGCTGCTGGGCTGTCCTCAGCGGGAGGTTAGCTTCTCTGTGTCGTTCTGTGGGTGCTGGGGCTCCAGAAGTTGTTCAGAGTCCCCTTTTACATAGTTTGGGGGGAATCTGGGGGCAGAGTGGCTTGGATGAGCTGTTTCTACCTAAGAACCCATTCTGAAAAGAAATGTGCATCCATGTAGAGTTAAAACATCCTCCAGAGACTCTTTTTGAATGCAGAGAGACAACAAGCCTTTTCTTATATGCCAAAACACAGTCCAAAAGCCAGGATTGGATGGTGAGAAAAAGGGAGTGATTATTGGGTTTTGGCTGTTGAGATACACACACACACACACACACACACACACACATAATAAAGACATGAATTTGAGTGAGGCAAAACTGGGGAACAATAAATGTGTCTTATTTATGGTTAAAATTCATTTGCTTGTAAATCTAGAAAAGAACTGGAAAAGCTCTTTGGGCTTTGAGTGCCTCCACACAGTTAGAAACCACAAGAGAATTTTGTGGGTATAGGATATTTATGGAAAGTTAAATCAGAATTAGGAATATCTAACCCTAAATCATGTATTTGTCTGAAACAGTGTGATACTATTCAGCTTCAGATGCTAAAGAATTGAGTTAATTTTAGCTGGTTTGCCAGAATTTTGTTTGGGCTCTTAACTAAATTTGTCTATTCATAAGCTAGTTACAACTAAAGAGCTATAAGGAGTTATAAATCTGCTCTTACTGAAGAGAGGCTTTCTACTGAATCTTAGAAAATCAATGCATCATAAATTTTAAGACCTCTCATTTGACAGATGAGAAAACTGAAGGCCAGAAGGATTAAAGTTACTTGCTCAATGTTATATAGATTAAGGAATGTTCAGAGACTAGATTTACACCTAAGTCCTCAGACTCTAGAACCATTTCTTTTCCTACTATTTGTACAATGCTGCTTTCCATGGGAGCTAATATGGCTAGCAGGTAAACCTGAAGATCTGAAGCTTATCTTCTGAGTTCTAAACTAAAGAAAAATGGAAGTCTCGGGAAGAAGAGGTAACAGCTCAGCTGAGGACTCCAGTTGGAGCGCCATAGGTGACTGCACGAAGAAAGATAAGAAACAGCAGAGATAGAACATATGCCATGTAGCAACTCCAAGAGAAGTAAGAAAGCTATAGCAGAAAGCTATGTCTCACAGGAAACAAGCTCAGAAGAGAGTAATATCCAACAGTGAGAACATCACTCATGATAACATCATCAGATGATATTGGCAAACTGTAGGATCACACACATGAATTATCCTACATATGTGTTGCTCTCATATGTGATCCTTATGTTTCCCCCACTGAGAGTATCTATTGCTGGAAAATGTTTCCCTATGTTTAAGCAGTAGGGGATATGAAATACTACTTTTCTTACTATATATTTCACTAAAAATCTTAATTTTGAAAAAGCAGTTTTGTGTGACTATGAACCCACAGAGTACCTTGAACTCAGGGTAACATTTCTGAGAGCCTTTTAAGTGAGAGATGAGCTCCCCAAGTATTAAGTTAAATTTTATACACGTATATGTGTGTATATGTATGTATGTATATATGTATATGTATATATACATATATATCTATCAATGAAAATCTGAATTTGGAATCAGAGGATCTGGGTTCTAATCACAGCTTTCTTGGTTACTACCTTCATAACCTTCGACAAGTCACTCAATTATTGTGTCTCAGCTTCCTCTTCTATAAAATGAAAACATTGAGCTATATGACTTGTAAGATTCCTTCTAGTTCTCAATCTATGATCATGTGACCTAAAGTGAAAGATTTGAGCATTCTTGGAAGTTTTCATCAAAAACTTGTTTTTTAGAAATCTCAGTATGGATGTCAAACTAGTACTCAGAACATAAACAACTTCTTCAGTCACTTTGGAACCTTTTTTGAAATACTAATGACCACACAAATGGAATTCAGATATTAAGTAAATAAATGTGATACTAAATTGAGTTAATGTAAGGAATAGCTTACTTTTTTGCTGAAATGTCTTATTAAGGCTTGTTGTTAAGTCATTTTTCATTCATGTCTGATTCTCCATGACTTCATTTGGGGTTTTCTTGGCAGAGATTTTGGAGTGGTTTGCAATTTCCTGCTCCAGCTCATTTTTACTGAGACCAGCAGAATTAAGTAACTTGCCCAGAACCACAGAGCTAATAAGTGTGTGATGCTAGATTTGAACTCATGATGATGAGTCTTCCAGATTCCAAGATACCACATAGCTGCCCTATTAAAGGCAGTACCATTTGTGGGGGAGGAGCTAGCAGTGAAAATGATCAGTTTACAAAGCGAAAAACATGACCTTCATGCACCAGGTATTACAAGAACACAACTTTTTTTTTCAAAACCCTGAGTGACAAAGATCTAATTAATTAATCACATTGTCCTTATTTTTTTTAATGTCATTCTCCCTATATTAGGATAGGAAAATATTTCTAGAATTTGCTTTTTAAAGAAAATGTTATACTCTACTGGCATTTTGCAGATCCTTTCAACCTTACTATTTCAAAAGAAGAGAAATTATTACAGAAAGTGAGAAGTGTTGTATCTTGATTTATATACCCAAAAAAATGGGGGCTTAGGGGGATTTTTTGTGAAGTAACATTCCCATCTGCTGGAATTTTAGCATATGGCTACCAAAGGATTTTTTTTTTTAATAGCAATTGGGGTTAAGTAACTTGCTCAAGGTTACATGGCTAGTCATTATTTATGCGTGGGTGCTCATTTTCTGAGGCGGGATCTGATCTCGGGTCATCCCAACTCCGAGGCCGGCACTCTTACTCACTGCACCACCTAGCCGCCTCTTTAGGGAAATTGGGGTTAAGTAACTTGACCAAGGTTACACGGCTAGGTTTTTGTTTGTGTGGATTAAGTGTCAGAGGCCGGCTCCGCACTCAGGTCCTTCTGACTCCAAGGCCAGCGCTCTACTCACTGCGCCACCTAGCCGCCCCTGCTACCAAAGGATTTTAAGGGAAGGTGATACACTATTGGATTTTCTTAACTATTATATAAGTAAATGGAACTGACAGTTGCATTGAGATTTTCGATTATACAGATAGATGGGTTTTTGTATTCATTACTGACTTAAGAAAACTGCATAGTGTGAATGTGACAACTTTTTTTCCATTCCATAAATATAAATTTTCCCTCTACTCCCTCCCAACCCTTTATTTAGGTGACCCCACAATGCCTAAAAGGGACATCTTCTTTCTCTTTGTCAGCCCATTCCTTTACTTTTTTTAAGACTAAAATAAAAATTAATCATCAGTAAGTCTCCCTGCTTTAGTCCAGAACCACATTAACAAAAATATATCTATTTAAATTTTGTTATATATGTGTGTTTATTTATACATGCCTTCAATTTTGTCCTATTCTATTGATATCTCCATGGGATATATATTAGCTAAATTCTTACTTTCTAATATAATACTAATCCATACCATGTAAGAAGCTTAAAGTAGCTTAATGGTAATTGCAATTATAAACCATTTAAGTTCATTGGAGATGTGCAAGATAAAATAACAATAATTAACATTGTGTAGCATATTAAGTTTTGAAAAGTGCTTTATAAATATCACACCTTATCCTCACAACTTTGGGAGATAGGTGTTTTTATTAGACCCACTTTAAAGAAATGAGAGTTTTAAACTAAAAGAGAGTTTAATTCCAAGTATCTGAAGTTGGAGTAGAACTCAGATTTTTCTGATTCCAATGCTGCATTATACCCATTGTGTGACTCTCTTTCTTAACAGAGCAAGAAAAAAATGGACTAACTTTTACCAGGAAAGACTTAGGTTAACTGCAAAGGAAAACATTCAAACAATCTGGCTATTGAATAGAGAAAGGTTTCTCAAAAGAAGAGACATTCGTTGGTGACTAAAAAGAATTCAAAGACCTGCCTGAGGTAAAATTATTTAGATGCAGCCCAGTTGGAACCAGGAGGAGTAGATGTACACTGCATTTGAATTCAAAGGACCTGGCTTGAAATTACATCTCTGACACTACCTGTGTCACCCTGGGCACAACATGTAACCTCTCTGCTGATGCCTTCAAAGCTCTCTAACAAACATAAATCTATGGTTGTATGATGAACATTGTAAGTTTCCTCCCTAGTTATGTATTTAATGAATGGTTGCTCCATAGAGGAGCTGAACTAAACGAGCCATATACCCAGAGTTGGATGAGAGCTTTGAGTCTGTAAAGATAGACAGTCTGTGGAAATTTTTGTTGTTCTGGAGTTTCTGTTGTTTCTGACTCTTTGTGACCCCATATGGAGTTTTCTTGGCAAAGACACTAGCCTGGTTTGCTATTTCCTTTTCCAGCTCATTTTATAGAGGAGGAAACTGAGGAAAACAGGGTTAAGCAACCTGACCAGGGTCACACAGCAAGTAAGTGTCTGAGACCAGATTTGAACTCAGGAAGATGAATCTTCCTGACTCCAGGCCTGAAACTCCATCTGCTACTCCACTTAACTGCCCATGATCTGTGGAAATGCCTGACTTACGAGCCTGAAATGACAGTAGGAGTCTATAGCAGTGACAGGGGTGAGGCAAAGAAGTATGGTTGTAGATATGGTTAAGGATCTGACATCCCCATCTTCTTGCTCTCCAGGAGATACAAGAGCTGACAAGTCTCCTGTGGCTATTTCACGACACTCCAAGATGAGCAGCTGTCACCACAAACATAATTTAGAAATCTAACAAGCCCCAGGACTTCAGTGACAGACAAGCTAATGAGAAGTGGCAGATACATTTTTGTTTGGAAACTAATCTCTCGACCCAATACCTCCACATTTCAGTGTCACAGCTTGAAGTGTTACCTTACATAGAAAAAAAGTCACTATGACAAAGTAGATCCATTTTATTCACCCCCAAATCATATGTTCACTCCTGTGATTACATAAGTTCTATGTTATATAATGCGTATGCTTTGTGCTGATGAAGATTGTAGCAGACAACTCCCATCCATCACAAGCTTCACTCAATATCCCTCGGGAACCTGGACCATAGCCTAATTCAGCTTACAGGAGTTAATGCCTCACTTGTAAGTCTCCCAACCCTTCCTTCACTTTTTTTCTGCTTTTTTTGGGGGGGAGGGCAATTGAGGTTAAGTAACTTGCCCAAGGTCACATGGCTAGGTTTTTTTTGTTTGTGTGTGCGTTAAGTGTCTGAGGCCGGATCTGAACTCAGGTCCTTCTGACTCCAGGGCCAGTGCTCTACTCACTGCGCCACCTAGCCACCCCACTTCACTTTTTTTCTCAGTCTGATCCATTAATTCTCTTTTTACCCACATCCAATAGTCAACTGTGAATGTCCCCCAAGGCTTGGACCTTTACTATTTTTCTGCTGAACTCACTTACGAGCTTATGGACAATGTCAGTTAATTGTGTAGATAGACAGATAGATAGATAGATACATACATACATACATAGGTATACATATGTATATATGTGTGTATACCCTCAAGAGACAGTGTATAGTTCAAGAGACTATATGATATGTCATTTACCAAGAAGACTGGCTAGCTGACCAGCAGCATCACCACCTTCTACCATTTCCCAGTTATGTGAAGATCACTTTAGGTCTAAATTGTATCATTTGAAGACTTAAGATTATTTGTACTCTGATGACTAAAATGATGCCTAAAAGCTATTTTCAGTCTAACATCTGTTATTCTCTAATGTTAAGATTCACATCCATCACCATCAACTTTTGACCACTCCTTAGTTCTTTATATCCCATTGTCTTCCAGACATCTATGAGGTCATTATTTGAAAAATCACATGTAGAGGACTAATTGAATGTGCTGTCAGATAATCAATGCTTTGGGTAGTTTTACTGAACTCTTCGTTTTTCTTTTTCTCCCTCTTTATTATAAGAGAATTCATTGAGTGAGGGAGAGGAAAAAGAAAGAGGCAGAAATGAATGTAATGCAAAAACAAAAGAAATCAAAGAAATAAGAAAGTGTGCTATATGAACAAAAATATTTATAGCCATTCTTCTTGTGGTAGCAATGAACTAGAAACTAAGGTTTACCCAACAATTGAAGAACTGCTGAACAAAGTATGGCATATATATATATATAAATGAATATTACTGTGTTGTAAGAAATGAAGAAAGAGACAGATTAGGAAAAATCTGGGAAGATGTATATGGACTGAGGCAAACCGAAGTGAGCAGGACCAGGAGAACAATTTATGCTATAACATCAACAAAATAAAAATAAACAACATTGAAAGACTTAAAAATTCTGATCAGTACAATGGTAAATCTATCAGATATAGATAAACGCTACCATTCTAACTCTTTAATGAGCATATTATATAACATTGGGCATTATAGTTACCTATGTTTATACCTTATTTTTCTAGACTGGAAATTCCTTGAGCGTGGGAACTATGTCTTATCTAAACTTGATATCTCCATCATTCCTATAAAGTTGTGCATACAGTAGATACTTAATAAATGTTTTGATGTTGTAGTCTCCTTAGTTTGCCTTGTACAGCTATGTCTAGTACAGGCTCACAAGCAAGTAATCTTGCTATGCTTAAAAATATAGCTACTTCTGCCTATCTCCCAAGGCTGTTGAGAAGAAAGCACATCATGTATTATAGAACTGTGAGTTTTTATTAGCATTAGTGTTGGCTTTAAAAACAATGCAGGTAATGATGAATGAAGAGGCTCTGAAGTTCAAACAATAGCCTCATCCATTATACTGCCATCTAATTTTAGAGCGAGGTGTTGAAAACAGTGAAGTACTGTTTTTGGATATATGATAGAAGAAAAAGCTCTGGACTAGGAGTCAGAGGATCTGAATTCAAGTTCTGATTCTGCCAAAGACTAGCTATACAATCTCAAACAACTTATTTCAGTGTCTTCATTTCTAATGTGAGAATCACAGCATACCAGTATCACAGATTTAGAGCTATAAGAACCTCAGAGGCCATCAAGTCCAATCTCTTCATTTTATAGGAGGAAACTGAGGCCTAGAGAAATGAAGTGATTTTTCCATCATATAGTAAATGGCAGATCTATATCTCTTACTCCAAATCCAGTGTTTTTAACATATGTTAGACTGCCTCCAGAGGACACCCTCACAGAGCTGGTATATAGACTGAACAAAGTCCTGAAAGTCCTTCTCATAGTGTGAAGAAGATACTTCTTGGAGGATTCTTGAAGGCTAAACCAGTGGAGTATGAACTGTGACAGTTCCTACAGAAACTTTATATGACTTTGTATGGATCTAACAATAGACTCAAAGGAACAAAGATCTAGAGTCTGATAAGAGGAAGACCATCCAGTTGAACCATTTCATTTATAGATGGGGAAACAGGCCAAAGAAGGCAAAGTGACCTCCTTGGGGTCATAAAGGTAAAAATCATCAGAAACTCCATTTCCACTATATCATACTGTTTCCCTGTACTATATGCATACAGTGGGTGTTTAATAAGTACTCATTAAATAAATTAATGAATGAAAATGGAAGCCCAATTAGGAAGTTTTTAGAAGAATCCAGCCTAGCTAGAGGTAAAAGGGCCTCATTTGAGAGCCACAGATTAGCAAATGCCAAGACTCATCACTATCCCTCATCACATAGAGGGATGGGTTTTTCAACCACAACAACTCATAACAACCAGCTATTAAAGTATATAGAGGTTGACGTGTAATCTCAGTTAGTGGAGAGAGGATTTATACTGATGAAATCGCAGATTTTTTCTACATGAAGTAAAGTGCACACATCAAGCAAAACTGATAAGATTGTTCAAACCAGAGCAATATTGAGAAATTTTTGCATCTGAGGCCAAAAGGCAGGAAAATTGCCCTATGCTGGGGGGGATAGAGGAACAGGGCAGATGGAGACCCTAAGACCCAAATAAAATGTGGTGGTGTAGCTCACTAAATACATCACCTGGAAGCTTCTAATTTGATCCAGCAACCGTTTATTGAACACCCTTGATATACAAGGCAGTGTACTGGGTATAGATTTATAACTAGAATCTTTGCATCTGAGGCAAGAAGAAACAAAAACATCCTCAGTTCAGAGACAGGGAAAGGAGATAGAGAGTCAAACAAACCAGCACAAAGAAATAATAGTTCACCTTTCTGTGCCTACTATATCTAAGGCACTATTCTAGGCACTGGAGATGCACAGACAAAATGAAAAACAATCACTAAGAGAAATGTATTTCATCAAAAGTCATAGATAAGCACTCAAAGGCTACAAACAAGCCATTCTCAAAAGAATTACACAATATTAGCAATCATGTGAAAGAATCTTCCAAATAACTAATAAGTGAAATGTGAATCAAAACAACTCTGAATTACTTTCACTTCACACACAGCAAGTTAGCAAAGATGACAAAAGGAAGATTCTCTGAGGCGGCAGTAAGAATAGAGTGCATTCCATACATGGGAGATGGTTTATGCAAAGACCTAAAGAAAGGAAATGGAATATCATGAATAGGATATTCATGTCATAGCAGGTCAGTTTGACTGAAATGCAGAGTACATGAAGAAGAGTTATGGTCAAGCCTGGAAGGACTGGAGAATGTCAGTCTCTACTCTCTCCATTCCACACAACTGCCAAAATAATCATCATAAAGCACAAGGCTGACTATGTCTCTTGTTCAGAAATTCTCAGAGGCTTCCTTCAAGACCCAGGTTGGATCCCAACTTCCATAAGTAGCCTGATTCTCCCCATTCTGTCCTCCATTCAATTGAAAGTACTCTCCTCTCAGAAATTACTTTGAATCTATTTAATATCTCTTTTATATTTAATTTTCTGTGCTATTTTGTTTTTCTTCAATAATATGTAATCCCCTTGGACGTAAGAATTGTTGTATTTTGTCTTTGTATCCCCAGCACCTAGTATGATGTTTGGGATATATAGTAGGTGCTTAATATATGTTCACAGAAGGAAGGAAAGAAGGAAGAAAGGAAGGAAGGAAGGAAGGAAGGAAGGAAGGAAGGAAGGAAGGAAGGAAGGGAGGGAGGGAGGGAGGAAAGAAGGAAAGAAGGAAAGGAGAGAGGGAGGTAAGGAAGAGGATAGCAGTCTAATTAGGAGACCACTGGTAAAATCTAGGCTAGAAGAGATGAAAGTCTGAATTTGGTTTTTGAATTGGTACACAATGATTATGTGTATTTTTAAAAAAGGATTTATGCACGATATATTGGAGAGGTAGAATTAAGAAGACTTAGTCATCAATTGAATATAGTAGATTTCCATCTACCACACCAGAAGTGACCTACTCTGAAGAAATCACAGATCCTTCCTATATTTGATAGGACACCAAAATTGCTACTCATACCTAAACCTTGTTAAAAATCAAAGACAGCTAAATTGTACAGTAACTAGACTACTGGAACTGAGTCAAGAAATATCTGAGTTCAACTCTAGCTTCAGATATTTACTAGTTATGTGTCCCTGGGCAAGTTACTTAACCTCTATTTGCCTCAGTTTCCTCATCTGCAAGATGGAAGTGACAATAACACCTAACCTCCCAGGGATATTTTGAAGAACAAATGAGATATCAGATCTTAAGCTCTTTACAAACCTTTATTTGCCATATAAATGCTAGCTATGATTGTCATGAAAGCATCGAACTGCAATGGATGAATAAGGCATATTCAGTCTATTTTAGTTATTTATATAAATTTATTGACATGCAAATAGCAGCACTATGGGAATTAAGAATGTTTTTTTTTTCCTATGTCCACAACTAATAAAGTAAAGACTGTTACAGTAGAAATCATCTTTTCAAGCAAAATCTTTGAAAATACAATATAGTATATTTTTAATAAAATTAGCAACAATTTTAAAAGTGTTGGGTTGGCAATCTGAGGAAGTTTATAACATTTTTATCTTTATATTACCCTTTTTAAGAAATCACTTTATCCAACCATCTCCCTCTAGTTAACAGCCTAGATCTCTCTTCCTTTTCATAGTTAAATTCTTTAAGAAAGCCATCTACGGGAGGTACCTCCACTTCCTCTCCTCCACTTTACTCAAAACTTTCTACAGTCATCTGGCTTTCAATGTTTTTGAGACATCTACTATGGGCTAACACTCTGCTAGGCACCAGCTAGTCAATAAACAAAACAACTCTAGAGCATCTTGTTTCCTAGCAAGAGAGATGCAAGTCCTACAATGAGAACTGCATAGAAGAGGTCCCCACAGAGGAGCTTGAATAATTTGAGGGGGGTGGAGGTGGGAGGGGAAGGATTAGTTCTAGCTGTGGATATGAGGAAAGAGATAATGGAAGAGGTAGCATCTGATTCCAAGGTACTGGGGATGACACACAAAGTCACAGAGGCAGGTAACAGTAGAGTAAAACTCAGGAATGTTGGGCAGTTCAGTCTTCCTTTTTTGTTTATTTTATTCTGAACTTAAGAAACAAAACAAACATTTCCATAACATAGTAGAATAGGGGGGAGTGGAGATGATCACACATGAAATTGTGACTTGCTCTAGTTTGGTCATCTTAGTTTAGATATAGTAAATTCACAAAGCAACTGAAAGAACTTCATAGTTTTATCTGTGGGTCCTCATGATATCAGCAATCTTCCCAAACCACTCTTCAGTGAGTGAGTGAATGAATGATTGATGAATGAATGAACAAATAATGAATGAAAAAATAAATAAGCAACAGAATCACTAATACCATAAATACATTTTGAAAGCATTTCTAATATTTTAAGAATATTTAAACAATAGGAATTGAAAACAATTGATCTAGAGGGGCTGCATAGTATAGTAGAAGAACACTCCACAGAAGCTGTGTTCAAATCCTGGCTTTTGTTACTTACCTGTTTAAGTAGCACTTGACCTTGGGCAAGGTCATCTCTGTGAGCCTCAGCTTCCTCATCTATATAATGAGGGAATTAGACCAGATTATCTTTAATTATCCTTTCAGTTCTAAATCCTATGCTCTAATGAACACAAATGCCTTCCAAAGAAACAACTTCATTAAATAAATTAACTGCTAGATGGATGGGGACTTTTGAATGTGTCAATACAAAACTGCTTATTACATCCATATCATTGTATCCACAAGAACCAAGAACTGTCAGTAGACTCTGACAACAAGAACCTAGCACTTTGTAATGACATTCAATAAAATGGGATTCTATCTACAAAGTCATTGGAAGCCCTAGTCTCACATAGGTCAAATTTTCACCAGAACATTCAGTCTTGGTACTCTAGTGGCAGATGTATGCCTCTTTGGGGGGCTAGAACAAGAATGTGAAAGAAAGAAAGAAAGAAAGAAAGAAAGAAAGAAAGAAAGAAAGAAAGAAAGAAAGAAAGAAAGAAAGAAAGAAAGAAAGAAAGAGAGAGAGAGAGAGAGAGAGAGAGAGAGAGAGAGAGAGAGAGAAAGAAAGAAAGAAAGAAAGAAAGAAAGAAAGAAAGAAAGAAAGAAAGAAAGAAAGAAAGAAAGAAGGAAAGAAAGAAAATGGGAAATCAGAATAAGAGTTTTCTCAATTGGAAAAGCATTAATACCTTAGACATTATGCAGGGGAGCACTCCTCACTCTTTTTCCCCCCTTCAGATAATTCATGTAACCTTTACAAGAGCCATCCCTAAGGGAGAACCTGTCAGTTTACTAGATTTCAAGATGTATTTTCTCATTTTTATTGATCTATGAAAAAGGCTCTATTCTAATTCATGACTGTAACCATGTGCTAACCCAAAATGAGATTGTTCTGACACTTTAATTTTCCTACTTTGCAATTACTTCCTAAACTCTAGGCTGGTGTTTTGCTTTAGTTAAGCTAAGTTTCTACTAAATCATCCTTTTCTTTCTTTTTTTTTTTTTAAAGCAATTGGGGTAAAGTAACTTGCCCAAGGTCATACAACTAGGTTTTTGTTTGTGTGTGTGTTAAGTGTCTGTGGCTGGAACCGAACTCAGGTCCTTCTGACTCCAGGGCCGACACTCTACTCACTGCGCCACCTAGCCATCCCTAAATCATCCTTTTCTTTTCCTGACCTGAAGTCACTTTAAAAATACACATTTCGATTTATACATATTTGGCTTGTATTCCTTATAGTAGTGTGATTCAAATATTTGTCAGTACACATACACACACACACACACACACACACACACACAACCTATTCTTAGTTAACAGAACACAAAAATAAGATCTCTAGAATGATCAAGGAGAAACTGAATGTTCTCCATTTGAAACTTTTTCTCCTAGCTCAGTTTTAAGAGATCAAGAATGTGGGAGTGTGTGTAAGTGAGTGTGTGTGTGTGTGTGTGTGTGTGTGTGAGACTGTGTGTGTGTGAGAGAGAGAGAGAAAAGGAATAAGGCATAAAAAGAAGAGGAAAAGAAGGAGAGTCTTCAGGTGAATGGGAAGAAAAGGAGTGGGGAAAAGGGGGTGGGGAAAGAAAGAGGGAAAGTCAGTAAGAGAAAGGAGTGAGAGGTGAGAGAGAGAGGATTGAAAGGGACAGAGAAAGGAAGAAAGAGAGGATAGGGAGGGACAGGAAGGAGAGGAAAGGAGACAGAACAGAGAGGAGACAGAGAGAAAGAAGAGGGAGGGAGAGAGGAAATGAGAGAGAACAAGAGAGGGGATGGGAAAGAAAGGAAGAAAGATTGCTTTATAGCTGCTACGACTGCAGTCAGAAATAGCATATGTAATAACTACTGTGAGCTGTACGCTATCTAGAAGCCAAGACCAGATTTTGTTCACTTTCATTAATTAGTTTCTAAAGGGGAAGGAGATGACAGCCGGTTCCATCTTCTTCTACATCTTGATCATTGGAAAACATTGTAAGTATGCTTAGCATTTTATTTACATATACTTTAGTATGTCATGAACTGGGCACATTTACATGAATATTTATGACTACATTTATGTTAGTAAGATAAAAATGCATGGAGGAGGGGGAAGAAGGCTCAAACTTGCTCTCTTCAAGATTATTCTTCTTAATGAATTTCTATATTCATATAATCTACAATCTATTGTCAGAATTGATCATTGTAAGCGAGGTTAAAAATCCATCTACTGCTTTACACATGCCTGCCTGTTTGTGTACTCCATGTTAGTTGTAATTAATAATGAAATGCTTTTATTTTTTAAAAAGAGTAAAAACCTTTGAAGAAGTTATATCTAAGCAATATCGCTGATAGTTCATGCTGGGATAAATGGTCAGAAATGTTTCTAGTGGGAGCTGTTTTATTTTACCCCTTTCTTTATGACTTTTATATCTTATTTGTGATGACTGTTGGAAGGACCTCTGAATATCATGCCTCTGTCTAAATTACAGTTTCTCACTCTCCATTTAACAGCAGAAACACGATAACACACCAGGAATCATTTAAACCACCACCATGAGCTGTAAGCAGCCCTTTCACTCTGTAGTTATAAAGGCACACTGTGTTTTCTCTAGCCAGTTATTTACTTTTCAGGAAACATTTTCTGTGGAAGGGAAAGCTGTTTTGCATGATCCACTCCTGAGTGTGGATATCCCTATTGAATCATGTGTCTAGCTTCATTTCTGTCTTGGAAAAAAAGGCACCAAGGGACAGATGGCAAGGTATGCAGGGCCAGCCAACAGAGTGGAGGAAAGTTTCTCAGAACCTTGAATACCTGGTAACTAACAATGTGTGGATCTTAAGAAATTCACAACTCACAAGAATGTTGCTATTTCTATGCTTAACCTTCATATACTGGCCAAGAGTTCATTTACATATTCATACTTAAAAATGAGGATAGCATTACTGCCACTGCTTGGGGAGTAGTATGGGCAGGGATAAGGATGAGAGGCTGCTCTTTGGCTGATTTTAATCTCATTCCCCTATTTCTGATTGGGGGAAATCAGAAGAGTACCTCTTGCCACCATCCCCTCCTCTTCTTCTTTCCTTCTGTCACCATTCACCTTCCACCCCAAACTTAGAGATGCAAGGAAGTATGGCCAGTTCGGGGATGTCAACAGTAGTGAAAAATTATATGTTTTATAATGGTAGGAGAGAAATCTTGCTAAACTCTTTGTTTGACCACTACCACTGTCACAACCATCACACCATAGCTCCATCTTGATTACTGCCATTCCCATTTTACATACAGAAAAATGGAAGTACATAGCAAATATGTCCCAGATCATAGGATCATAGATCTTGACCTAGAAGGGCTGTCAGAAATCATCTAGTTCAAGGGTTTTGATAGTCTGGTGCAACCAATGAGCCTCTTCTCAAAATAATATACTTAAATGCATAAAATAAAATACATATGATTAAAAAGAAAACCAATTATGTTGAAATGCAGTTGCCTGCATATTTTCCAAAGTTAAGAACACCTGGATCTAGTCCAACCTCCTATTTTATAGATAAAGATGCTGAGCCCCAGTGAAGTTAAGCAACTTACCTAAGGTCATACAGGAGACCTAAGTGTCAGGGATGAAGAAGTTTCTGACTACAGCCTAGAGTTTGAATAGCCTTTGATAAATATTTGAGACATCAGTAGTGGCACATAAATCTCCAGTGAATTTTCCATTTCCTTCTGATATACATTTTCCATTAAATGAACAAGTTAAGTGGGCAAGTTTTTTACCTACAACATAGCAGCTATAGAAATAGAACAAGTCCTAAAATTAGAGTCAGAAAAACTTGGGTTTCAGTCCTGACTGTGCCATTTACTAGGTGTGTGACCTCACCTCTCTGGGTCTCAATATGATCTGTCAAATGGGAAATCCTACTTGCACCACTTAATTCATGGGCTGCCATGAAAAAAATGAGCTTTGTTAACTGTGAAGCTCCATTTTAATGTGAGGGATAATGATGAAAGTGGGGATGAAGAAGAATTCAAGAACGTTTGAAAAGTGTTTGGGGCCATTTCAAAAACAACCTTGGCTAAGTGAATAATACCAATCATTTCAGACTTTTCACCTAGCGCAGCTTCAAAACTTGTTGAATTAAGAAGAAAATGTTTTTATTTGTTAAACCCTAAAACAATTAATTCAGAAAGGAGGTGGGGAAGTTCTTTACTTTCTGGCTAGTAGCCACAGTACAAAATAGAAGTAATCATTGACTCCAGTTGTTCCCACTTTATGACTATTTATGTGTCCTTGGACTCTTCAAGAGGGGAGAAATGCAGGGAATCAGCAAAAAAGACAGGTGTCTTCAAGATGTCATTTGAAGGGGGCTTTGAGCGCTCCCCTCTTAGCCAAATATTAAATCCCATCCTTAAAGCTGCATTCTTTTAAATCTTGAAAAATTTTCAGGCTTTCAAGATGTCATATTTAAATTAACACTTTTTATTAAATAATATTATTTTGTGTTTGTTTAATGGTTGATGGTTTACAAAAACATGTTTATATTCATAGTCACAAAAACCCACACATATAGAGAGCTTTAGAGTTTACAAAACTCTTCCCTCATGAAAACCTTGCTTGGTAAGTAGTACAAAAATCCCTATTCCCACTCAACTCATGAGGAAGCTGAGATTCACAGAGAATTAGTGATGTTCATATGGGTATACTAACAATAAGTGACTAAGGCAGATTTGAAAATGTCTGCTACCTCAGTACTGTTCCCACTGAGCCACACATCTGGTCATCACAGTCCTACAAAATAGGCAAGGGAGATACTATTGCTCCCCTGCCCCTCTTATAAAGAAAAAGAAACTGAGGCTCAGCAAGGTTAAATGACATTTTAAAAGATTACACAGTGATTATTTCTGAATTGAACCTAGGACTTCCACATGTCAAAAACATAGCTTTAGATATAGAAGAGACAGAGATAGCATCATCAAATGGACTTGTTTTACAAAAGAGGACTCTGAGGGGTGAGGAAATTAAAGGTATTTTGCCAATTTTCCCCCAAGTAATAAGTGAAAGAATTATAATTTGAACCCAGGTCCCCTAATTCTCCTTCCAGGGTTCTTCCTACTGCATCAAGCTGCCACCACATGATTCATAAACCTTCGTCAGCTAACACCTTAGTTATGGGTTAACACTAGCAGAAATAGGACGTGGAGTCGTGATAGGAAGCCCAGGAAGAGACCAAGGTAGGAAAGTAGAAAGTAGGGAAGGGACTCTAATAGGAGAGATTGGAAGAATGTTAGGAAGAAGGGTTGAGAAAGGAAGGAGAACGTGGAGAGATGATGTTCTCAAGACAAGTAGCCCATTTCAAAATTTGGGGCTGTTGCTACTGCTCCCCTGCTTTAGAAAACTCATTAACCCAGAAAGTGGAAGGATACACAAGAGGTTAGGCTACAGCTTATTCCTGTTCACTCAGATTTACTCTTTTTACCACCTGGCCACTGCGTTCTCTTTAGGAAATTCATCTATCTCCAGGCACTGGCATATCTGTCCACTGTTTAGTCTGACTGCTTTCAATATTCCTTTATAATCATGAAGTGGGAGGAGGCATTCCTGGGCAGGAATGTACCTTATCTTGATTAATACATGCAAAATGAGAAAATGGGGTTACTTGCCTACCCAGGAAAGGAAAAATAAAATAGTTTCTTTATAAAAGAAAACTGCAAATGTATACTTCCTTGCATTTCATTTTTCCATTTTTCTCAGGTTGTGCTAAGAACTTTATAGTGCTGTCTTTTCATCCATAATCATATTTTTAACCTTCGAGGAGAAAGGAAATTTGAGAAATCTTCACAAAACATCATTGTCAGTACTTTCTCTTCTGCACAATTAAATTAGCAAGGAAGTGTATGGTATTATATTTGTGAAGTAAATAATTTCTTGGGCATCAGGGTTTACATCAGAATAAAATTAAACTAGTTAGGGAATACTCAATTAACTGGAATGCTTATGGAATGAAATATTCTGGTTAATTGGATTTTCTCCCTAAAGTGTTATGCTTGATAACCATGAAACGTTGTCATTCTTGCTGATGAATACTTTTTTTTTTGCTTTTTTTTGGAGGGCAATTGGGGTTAAGTAACTTGCCCAAGGTCACACGGCTAGGTTTTTGTTTGTGTGTGCATTAAGTGCCTGAGGTCGGATCCAAACCCAGGTCCTTCTGACTCCAGGGCCAGCGCTCTACTCACTGTGCCACCTGGCCACCCCAAATACTTTTCTAAGATCTTAAAATAAGAAGGAACCTCAAGAGACCACCTGTACCAGCTTCTTATGCAGGGCAAGAAAAATTATAGGAGCATGGATTTAGGGATTGAAAGGACCTTGATCACTAATCCAATTGGCTCATTTAATAGATGAAGAAACTAAGAAACCTGAGAGATTAAGTGACTTATCCAAGGTCACACAGAAAGTAAGGGGTAGAATGGAGATCTGAATCCAGGACTCCTGCCTCCTGGTGCCATCCCAAGACCATGTTGCCTCCATCTATCCATCAATTATTTCAATTAGGTTTAATAGAATTTAAAGGACTATATTTTGTTGAAGTAAAACACAAAATCCTCAAATACTTCATCAGGGCTGTGATTTCATCATTGTGGGAATTCCCTTTGTTAGTGCAGATCAAAATCCCTCCACTAACTTCCTATGGCCATAAAACTTCCCTATCACCTGTTGGCCAGATATTAGGCCCCTCAATCTCCTGCTTTATCAGGCAGGTTTTCAGGTAGCAGTCCATCACCTTACATGTACCAACCTTTCTAGCTTGATAAGAACCTTCTATGACATTGAAGAATCCTTGGGCTCTCAAAGGTTATGTCTGACAAGGACAAACTCATCTGGGTCTTACCAAGCCATAGATCCCTGATTAAAACTAATGAAGTATTTTTTAATGACTTGGGTTTTTGCAGTGCCTTATGGTCACGATTATGAGTAACAATGATCAATGAATAATATTGTACATACAAATGGAAAGATTGGGCTGGACCCTGGAAGTTGCTTCATCTGAATAAATACCACAGATCAGCTTGTTCTTGACTATTTCTCTAAAAAAGGAATGGGGAGGGATAAGTGGGGGCTATTTGTGCTCTGACTAATTGAGGCTTGACAACACTGTATAACCCTGAATTATCCTTCTGTAGGGAAGGCATGCTGGGGAGTCCAATGAGCCACTGGGTCACTGTGAGCTGTTGCCTTTGGGTTTACATACAGGTGTACATGCTCATAAGATCATAGGTTTGGAGATAGGAAAGACCTCAGAAGCATCCAAAGGCCCTTTAAGGTTATCTCATCCAACCTTGTCACTTTACCGATGAGGTGACCTATGCCTATGGAGCTGAATTGATTATCCCTCTCACTGTCCAGCTCTACCCACAGTAGAATGTCAGCTACTCTGCAAATAGTTTTCTTTCTGTGGAGGTCTCCAGCACCTAGCAGAGAGCTTTCCTTACATATAATAAATATATAACAAATATTTGTTGGATAGAAATGAATTGCATTACCTCTGATTGCATGTCTTAGTAGAGTTTATCTAACTCCTTTACCAAAAATAAAAAAGAAAAGAAAACTTTCTATTTCTAGCATTTGGCTTCACTAGCAAATCACAGAAACACATATTGAAAGCCAAAAGGGAGCTTAGAGATCATCTCTAGCCTAACTTTCTTATTTCAGATCTGGAGACAGAGGACTTGGGTTCGAATTCTGCTTCTGACACTTGGGTGACCCAGACTAGTCATGTAATCTTCCTGGGTCTCGGTTTGCTCATCTGTAAAATGAGAGTGTTGGACTGAATGGCTTCTTAGGTGCCTTTCAGCTCTGAATCTATACTCCTATGATCGATCAATCAATCTATGAATCACATTTTTTTTTTTTTGCTTTTTGGAGGGGGGAAGGCAGGGCACTTGGGGTTAAATGACTTGCCCAAGGTCACACGGCTAGTTTTTTTCGTTAAGTGTCTGAGTCTGGATTTGAATTCAGGTCCTCCTGACTCCAGGGCTGGTGCTCTATTCACTGCACCACCTAGCTGCCCCCCACAATCATTTTTTAAATGTTTACTATATGCCAGACATTATCTGTCTCTCATTCCTTCTCCCTCTCTTTTTCTTGCCCTCTCCCTCCCCTTATCCCTCTTTCCTCCTTCTCTCTCTCCTCTATCCCTTTATCTTTCTCTCCTCTCTCTACTTCCCTTTCCCTCTCCCTCCTTCTCTCTCCATCTTTCTGTTGTTCTCTCTCTCTCTCTCTCTCTCTCTCTCTCTCTCTCTCTCTATATATATATATATATATATATATATATATATATATATATATATATATATATATATGTCTCTCCACCCTCTTTCTCTTTCTAGCCCTCTCTCTCCCCTTTCTTCTTCTTCTTCTTCTTCTTCTTCTTCTTCTTCTTCTTCTTCTTCTTCTTTTCTCTTCTCTCTCTCTCTTTCCCTCCCTCCCCACATTACTCCTCAGTGAATGCCCTTAGTTAAAAAGATTCTTTCCTCAACTAACTATTCTTAACTACAATTCATTCTCTCTTATTTCTCATTTTCTACCTCTTATTCTCTTTTGAATTGTCTTTTTCTGGATTTCAAGGCCTGCCCATGGCCAGGACATATTTGGGGTTAAAGTGGAGCAAGGGAGGCAGTACCACATTAAAATACCAAAGGTAACTTAAATATGTTAGATGTCTTCAGATTTTCTGACCTTAATAATCTGAGCTGTCTACACCTACCCCCAAGTTTATTTGTTGTAAGCAATCAAGTCCCCTAATTATGCAGACACAATCTTGCATCCTTGAAATTGTTCTCCTTTTACCACTTTCATTAGTGACTTTAAAAAGAGAAGATGCTCGTTGGAGTGGTTATAGCACAGAGCTGAGGAGGGAGTCAAGAGAAAAATGCTCTGTTCCAGTCTCTTAGAGTACCACCTTTCCACCTCCTGCTCACTAGTCTCCACTGGGACTAAACATATGCAGAGAAACACAGGTCACCTTGAGTAAGGAAATGAGCTTTCCAAATTCTGTAGCCTCTTAGATAATAGCATGGTGGAATGGAGCTCTTCCTAACCTAATCAACTACCTGGCAGTTTATCACGTGTTTAAACATATACAATATGCATTTTTTTCTCTGTCACTTTCCATTTTACCTTAAATTCTCTGTGTGCTATGTTTGATTTTAAAGTCCACTCCTCTAAAGTGACCCCACAGAGCACCTACTGAGTGCCCTGCCCCCTGGAAAGGGAAATGGAGAGCTGCTTCACAGGCAAAGTAAGGCAGTATCAGGATAGAGACCTAGTGGCTTTCCTGGAATAAGACAGAAAGTCTGTCAACATTTCTCAGATGCTTCCAACTCTCAGGTAGATAGATGACATTTTTGTAGAAGCTTGAGGGAAGCTCTGAAATCCATGCATCAGATGCTGACAAAACAGATATGGATATGATCTTAATGTGTCTCACAACATCTCTCTTTTTCCCATCCAGAGAAACTGGCTCATTTTTCTCCTAAACCAGGTCCCCAGCTCCACAGCAAGTACTGATGTGAACAAAGCAATAAATATGGAATGAGTTTTATTCAACCTGACCCCCAAAAAAGCAGAAAAGGGCTCATGTTTTAGTCCTCTGATAGTTGAGAAAACTCTTCACTCCAATCTGGAGGGTGTCAAAAACTGTGCCCCTGATTTTGAGAGGATCCCACTTTGTTCAAGGATCTACATGGGCCATAAGGAGGCATCACAATATAGGAATATATAACAGCTCTGTTTCTCAATTTCAGGAATTTATAATTGTTTATTGCTCTTTAGTTCCTTCCTCTCTCTCTCTCTCTCTCTCTCTCTCTCTCTCTCTCTCTCTCTCTCTCTCTCTCTCTCTCTCTCTCTCTCTCTCCCCCCCCACCCCTTTATGTCTCTTTGTGTGTCTCTGTCCCTCACTTTCTGTTTTTTTCCCTGTCTCCCCCTCTCCTCTCCCCACTCTGCCTGGTGCCAGCCCCTTCCTTCCTCAGCTGGAGGAAATAGAGCATTCTCCATAGGCCTCTCTCTAGGTCAGGGGTGGGGAACCTGCAGCCTCAAGGTCACCTGTGGGTTTCTAGATCCTTTGGTGTGGTCTTTTGACTGAGTCCAAGTTTTACAGAACAAATCCTTTTATTAAGAGGATTTGTTCTGTGACATTTGGATTCAGTCAAAGGGTAGCACTTGAGGATCTAGAGGGCCACATGTGGCCTCGAGGCCAGAGGTACCCCACCCCAGCTCTAGATTCATTGATGACTCTTTATCTCCACCTATTCTTAATCCCCCAGTTTCACAGTTCCTTGCCTCTTCTCTCTCTGAAGCTCCACTTCTTTATCAAAGCTTCTCTTATCAAGGCTTTACTTTTTTCAAAGAACTTTTAACCCAGGTCTCTTACTGGGCCCTCAGTATTGTTTAAGCTGGCACTGCCTAGAGGTCCCTACAGTATACTTGTCTCTATTCTTCACAGCCCAAATCAGTTCCCCCTATGCACCTAACCTTGCCCAGAATCTACCAGTATGGCCCTAGATTTAAAGGTTCTAAGACTTGGGATCGTATGCAATAAAGCAAATTACAAGGCTTATTGATCATAAATTAAACAAAAATATTTTAGGAAGTACATGTCCTATTGCCTCATTGTCATTCAAGGTATCAACATGTGTTCTAGTTCCAAGATACAAAGCAGTTATTTGTAATTGTCTTACTATTCCCACCCCCACCCCCATCAGAATTTTACATAATGTATCTGATTCAGCTGGGGTTGGGGGAGGAGTTGGAGGGGAGCTATGTAGCCCATTTCCATTCACCAATTCATGGTAAGCAGATGCCAGTCACCTTTCAATACTCCAAGAACAGGACAGAAACAAATCAACAAAGGGATTGGGAGAATTCCTTTGTCTTCAGGAACTGCACTTAGTGATTCTTCTATCAGTCTAGCTATCTCTGGGGAGCTAATCTCAGATGTAAAGTGTGAGTGGATTGGACAAATTCAAGAGTTTTAGAATTTTTAAATAATTATAATCAATTCATCTGCCAGGTCCTTAGTGTTGTTCCTTTCAATTCCCTCTGAAAGAAGGGGCCCCAAAAGGGCAAACCCTGTCATAGAACCAAGTGCTTTCCTCTCAACTTACCTTGTAAAGTAGGTGCTACAAATATAAACAGCATTTTGCAGATGAGGAAACTGAGGGCCAAATTGGCAAAGGGACTTGCTCAGAATAGCAGTGGGTTTTCTCCTATGCTATATTTCATCCTTCTTGTTTATGGACAACCTTAGAGTAAAGGTAATCATTCCTTTTTGCAGCCTGGCATTTAAAACTCCTCAGTCTGGCTCCCCACTTACCTTTCCAGATGTTTCAAACTATTACCCTTCAAATGCACTACATTCCAACCAAACTGGTCTACTAGTCATTCCTTGAATTGGGCATGTCTTCTCCAAACCTTGCCTGGAATGCTTCCCCTTCTTTCTTCCACTTCTCAGAATTCCTATCTTACTTGAAGCCTTTCCCAACTCCCCCAATTTTTAGTGCTACTCCCTCCTGAAATTATTTGTATAGACATGGTGTATCCCCCACTAGAATGGTAAGTTGTTTAAGGATGGGACTGTATTTTTCCTGTCTTTTTCACTTTTAAAGAGCAAGTTGTTCAACTATATGTTGGATTAGATTGGATTGGATTGAAACTAGGCCTGGCTTTTTCATAAATTATTTGGCTTGCTCATTTTGCTGAACTGGTATTATAAGTCCTCCCCTGGCCTTCCCCCTCCTCACCTTGGCAGCATAAGGACCTACTTTCAAGTGCCTGTCAAGTCACTCCTGGTTTGTAGGGGCAATATTTTATTTCATTCCATTTTACTGATCTGGAATTGAAGCTTGGTGGAATAGAACATGCAAATGGATGTGAACTGTATCAATTTATGCTTAAAATATGCAAATAAATGTTCATGAATTGACTGCAGAGGAATCAGATTATTTTACATATTAAGTTATCTATGTGTTTATCCAGGCCAACCATGCTCCAAGTTTGAAAATAATCAAAGATCTTTAATAAAGGCCCTGGGCACTGGCTTCTAAAACAGGTCATTTTTCACTGTCATTCATTATGTAAGACTATATATAACCTCTGATTCTTATCCCTTCTTTTTTTTCCTACCTTTCATTACTCCTTTCCATACTAAATGTGGACATTAGCCCTCACTTTAACCATCCTGAAAACTGTCTTACTTCTCTCTCAATCTCTTGATATTTTAGTAGTCCTTTTCTGGCTCAAATTGGAAACCTTTGATTCATCTATAGCCATCTAGAACTTTACTATTCTTGTTCTCTAGTTTTTCTGACATTCTGGAGACCTCAAGGTCAATACTAGATCATCAATGTTTCCACTTTCCCAAATACTTTAAAACAAGGGAAAATAGAAAATATTGTTTATCCAACTTGTTAGCACAGGGGATAGAGTTCTTGGTCAAGGGTCAGGAACACCTGAATTCAAATTCCATCTCTAACATTTATTATGTGACCTTGGGCAAGTCACTTTAACCTCTGTCTGTCTCAGTTTCCACAACTGTAAAATGGGAATAGTAACAGCACCTTCCTCCCAGTGTTGTTGTAAAGATCAAATGATATTATTTGTACAAATGATAAAGTGCTTAGCACAGTGCTTGATACATAGTAGGTGTTTAATAAATGCTTGTTTTCTTCCTTCCTTTTGGTTAGCTTTCCTTCCCTTAGCCTCCTTCATTATATCTTTATGTTAACTGAGGTGGCTGGTTAGTTTGGCAAGTAATTTAGAGCCTTATTTCCATCCTGGTAATCACTATCCCTAACAGTAACCTGCAAAGTTTGCCACAAAGGAAATCAAATTCCCTGAAAAAAGAGATTGTTTTTTGTGTGTATTTCCCCAACAACTGAGCAAATCATCCCTGGGGCGACCAAAAAGTAAGTAGCTTTCTTATCAGGTCCATGTCAGTGGAAAATTCTTTACTGACTTCTTCCTAGCATGTGTTTTCCAGCTATCTTCAGTTTTTCTTCATTAAGACACAGAGGAAGTTTCCTCTGCATCATTTCTAAGGACCCATTGTAATTATGAAGAGATTTATTAAACACTTAATTGTAAGTGATACTCTCTACATTTGGAAGGTAAAAAATAATTAAATAGAGCTAATATCTGCCCTCTTGGCACTCACAAGCCAAGACAGACCTGCTATAACTGAAATTTATTAGTCATTCAATCAACAGACACTTTTTAAGAGTCTTCTATGTGCTAGTCTAGTTGAAAGAATCTTGGCTTTGGAGTCAGAATCTGGGTTCAGATCCTTTCTCTGCTATGTAATACCTTTGTGACATTTTAGAATTGTGGTTGGTCATTGCATTGATCAGAGTTCCTAAGTCTTTCAAAGTTGGTTATTTTTATAATATTGTTAGTGTTCACTTCATTTTGTGTCAATTCATACAAGTCTTCTCCAATCTTCTCTGAAATCATCCCTCCTATCATTTCTTGCAGCACAGTAGTGTTCCATCATGTTCATATACCATAACTTGTTCAGCCATTCCCCAATTGATAAGCAATCCCTTAGTTTCAAACTTTTGCTAATACAAAAAGCTGCTAGAAATATATTTTGACCATATTTTTATTTCTTTGCTGTCTTTAGAGTGGAGACCCAGTTGCAGTATCACTGGGTCAGAATGTAAGCACAATTTAATAGTTCTTTGTGCATAGTTTCAAAAAAACTTTCCATAATAGCTGGGTTAGTTCATAGTCCCACCAGCATAACATTAATTTACCTGTTTCCCACATCCCCTCCAACATTTATCAGGGTTTTTTTGTTTGTTTGGTTTGTTTTTTGGTCAACTTTGCCAAGTTGATGTCTATGAGGCAGTATTTCAGAGTTGTTTTAATTTGTATTCTTCTTCTAGTGATTTAGCAGTAGTCTCAAACTGAAATAGTAAGGGATCCCTGCCACTTCATATTGATTTAGAAAATGTCAAATTAACATTATCTACATAGAACTGTATTTTTATCAGTTTGTCAAATATCTCTTAATTGCATTTTAATCTGGTTCTGCTAAAAAGGCTCAAATGAGTTTGACACCTCTGATTTAGAGCCCTGGTTTCATATGGCTTTTGATAGCTTGGATTTCTTCCTCTGAAAACTGCCTACTCATATCCTTTCATCATTTATCCATTGAGAAATGGCTTCTATTCTTATAAATTTTAATCAGTTCCCTAAATATCATAGAAATGAGATCTTTATCAGAGAAACTTGCTATAAATATTTTTTCCAGTTTCCTGAATCTCTCATTTTTGCTAAATTGGTTTCACTTGTGCACAAACTTTTTCATCTTATGCAATCAAAATCACCTATTTTATCTTCAGTGAACCTCTCTGCCTCATGTTTGGTCTTGAATTCTTCCACTTTCTATAGATCTGACAGGTAATTTCTTCCATGTTCCCCAAATAATGAAGTCATCATTTATGTCTAACTCATTTACTCATTTGGAGCTTGTCTTGGTATGCAGTATAAGATATTGGTTTATACCTAGTTTCTGCCATACTACTTTTGAGTTTTCCCAGCAGTTTTTGTCAAATGGTGAGTTCTTGCCCCAATAGCTGAGATCTTTAAGTTTATTAAACACTAGGCTATTGTGCTCATTTGTTTATGTAGATTATATACTTAAGCTCTTCCACTGATAACTACCTCTCCAGTACCAAACTGTTTTAATGATTATGACTTTTCAATATAGTTTGAGATCTGATACTGCTAAGCCCCTTTCCTTCCTACTTTTTTCATTCATTCTCTTGATATTTTTGACTGTTTCTCAACACAAACTTCTTATTTTTTCTAGCTCTATAAAGTAGTCCCTTGATAGTTTGGCATGCCACTGAGCACATAAAATAATTTAGTACTATTGTCATTTTTATTACATTGACTCATCCTATCCATGAGCAATTAATATTTCTACAATTATTTAGATTTGTATTTGTGTAAATAAATTTCATAATTGGGTTCATGTAATTCCAATGTAAGTCTTGGCAGAAAGACTTCCAAGTATTTCAAAACTGTTTGAGCTGGGTTTTGAAAGAAATGAGGTTCCTAAGAAATAGGAATGAGGAAAGAGTGCATACTAGGCTTGAGGGATGGCCAATATAAAGTACAGAAATAGGAGATGGAGTGCAAGTGAGCAACAGCAAAAAGGCTGTTTTGCCTAGATAGCAGAGTGGGCAGTGGTGGGAGTGCAGTGAGAAGGAGCAGTGTTTTAAAAAGCTAGAAAGGTAAGCTAGGATAGGTTGTAAAGAACTTCAAGTGACTAACACTAATTTATATTTTATCCCAGACATAAGAGGGGTCACTGAAGTTTGCTGAGTAGGGGAGAGTGGCAGAGATGGACCTATACTTTAGGAAAATCATTCAGTTGCAGTGTGGAAGATAGAATGAAGTGGAGAGAGAAACTGGAGTCAGCTAGGTGGGTTAGGTGGACCATGAAAAGGCATAGAAGCAACAAAATCAAAACATTAAAGCAGCACAGGAGTGGATGGTGCAAAATATATTTGTAGAATAGATAAGAAAGAAGTTAAGTGACTCTATGCTATAGAGTCCAAAAGATAAATTATTCAAATCCATGGGTGATCAGGGCAGGCTAGCAGAGTTGGAAATAGGGATTTTTTGCCTGAGGCAAGCAAGCAGGAGGTAGAAGCGGGACTGGCTGGGTAAGGAGCCTCACCTGGCATGCCCTCTGAAGAGGAGGAAGAAGTTCATCTGGTAGCTTCCTATTTCAACTAATTATTGTTGCTAACTAGGTGGTGAGCACTAATGATCCTACTGCTGAAGGACTTCACTGGAAATGCTGTTGTTGCCTTTTAAATCCAGTGCCCTCAGGTGAAGTACAAGTAGCCCCTGCCAAGTTCCAGATCAGAGGCAGGAGAGGGAGTGAAGTACTATTCTCCTCAGTACTTTAGAGCAACACTGATTTCTCACATAAAGAAACAGGGCAGGACACAGCTGGCAGCAGATATAAAAATGAAAGCCAGTTCAAATGAGGGGGCACAAGACTATCACCTTTGGTAACTTAACTATGCCAGTGGAGATGACAAACACTTGACTAGTATTAATGTGTCTTTACAAAATGTTTTGCTGAGATATTAAGTCAGGAATTTGTATAACTCTCTTTGATTACACAAATTTGTTACCACACTTTCAGAGGAATTAAATAGACTTGGAGGTTTATAGATTCATCCCTGTTTTCCAAAAAAATCTCATCAGTCAAGGGCAATTTTTACAGAGTAGATAAATCAGAGGATGATTATTCATGTTACAGAAAGAATAGACTCTGATTTTGTACACCAGAACCTGAGGTATTGAAATCAAATGACTATTATTTTTAATCAAATCACAAAGAAGTATTCATTTTGGAAATATGAGAGGCAGCATGGTATGGTGGGTAGAAAAGATTGACCTTGGATTCATGAAGACCTAAGGTAAGTCCTGACTCAGTTGGGTTTATCTTAGCAGTGTGACCATGGGTCAAACCATTTGACCCCCACCCCAGTACTTCCAGAAAACTCTTAAAATCTATAAATTGCCAATCTGCACCTATAAAGGGACTTTACGCACCTAAAGTTCTACACTGGTGGGAAGGGATAAGAAGTTCCAATGCCAAAAAAGAAAGGAGAAAGGGTGTCAGGAATGAGGGATGTAAAAGAGTTTGAACATTCTAACTCAACTCTTATGTTGTTAGAACCACAGTCTTGCACTCATTGAGCCACATTTTCTCCTAATCTTCCAAGGCAATTGTCAAGACTGGTTTGTATTTTCTTTCCACTCATTTCACATAAATATGCCTGAATATCCATGCACATGCTGTGCATTTTTATTTTTATCTCCCTTCTCTATTCTTATCTCTCTTTTCCTCTATGCTACTGTGCTAAATAACTCTAATCACAATTTTGGAGGCAACTATGCTCTCTGAAGCATGAGGTCATTAGCCCAAAATCTGCAAATTCCTGTGTGTACATGTTTTTCCCCATTGCCTAGCACAGTATCCGGGACAGAGTAGCACTCAACACTTGTTGAATTCCTGGCGCCAAGACTTACCCTTTACTTTTCTGATAGAATTCAATTCAATTGCTTGAATTAAATTAATTCTTTATCCAAAAGCTGATTCTCTATACTACCTCTAATTTCCTACTCCTTCACCCTCCTTACAGGCACTGAGGATTTCACAGATATAGGGAATTGTCCTAGAAGAAAACTCCCTCTACCAACACAGATCAGCACTGGAACAGCATCTTAAGCCTTAGAGTTACACTAAAAGATTAAACTTGCCCAGAGTTACATAATTAGTTTCAAAAATGGAACCTGAACCTAGGTCCTTTTATATCTAAGTCATACTCTTTATCTATATCTCACTTCTTAAGAGGGAATCCCTAAAATAATGAAATTGGCAATTTTGGACAAATATTTGTTGATTCTAATACTTGTGGTTGCTTGGAGGGGAGGGCAAGAAAAAAGCATTTATTAAGCATTTACTGTATGCCAGCCATTGTGCTAACATTTTTACAAATCTTATCTCAAAATGATCCTCACAACCATCCTGGGAAAGAGATGCAATGATTATGCCCATTTTACAGATGAGGAAACTGAAGAAGACAAAGGTTAAGTGCATAGCCAACGGTCACACAAGCTAGGAAGTGTCTAGACTGAATTAGAATTCAGGTTTTCCTGATTCCAAGTTCAAAACTCTACCTACAGCACTACCTAGCTTGCCTTCAATTTAATTCTGCACAAAGTTAAAACTATTTTAAATCTTTTTAATTTAATTTCCAAATTAAATTTTTAAAAATCATTGAAAATCACCTTAGAGCCCCTCAGGTTCAACCCTCTGATTTTAACAGTTGGGAAAACTGGCCTAGAGAGGTGAAGGAATTTGCCCATGATCTCACAACTATTATGTATCTTATGAAAGGTTTGAACTCACATCTATCCTGATTTCAAGCCCAGCACTGAGACATTTTACCCCTTTCTCTCCTCTTGGGAATTTTCATTCATATTAAAATTCACTATAATTTTTGGAAGGAATGTCCTGTTTTGGAAAATAAAGCCTTCTGTTTGTACATATATCCCCCCCCCAAAAAAAAAACTTGGCCAAAAATAATATTGTTCTTCATCTTGCCATTAATCAGATGGCTTAAATGGCTAAAGAACCCAATGAAATGTTTAGTGGACTCTTGAAAAGACTAAGTTCCCACACTTTCCAAGGTTAAAATTAGCCTCTTCCAAATAAACCTTTGCACCTTGAAGTCTTTATCTATAGAATATAAACTTCCTCTTTTTCCCAGTAAAAGTAAGATTTTTAAGCATTTATAGACTAGTACAAGGTAGTATTCAGGTGGTAGTCAGAGGGGACAGGGGAAAAGAGTGAGGGAGGAGAATTAATAGTATGAATATTTTTGACCCCTACCAGACCTCTGCTCTTCCTAAGTGGAGTGAATGAGATTTAGGGACTGACATGTTCCTAGGAGTCTCAAAAGAAAGAAAAGGTTTCCTGCTTCCACTCTAGTGTTCTACACTGACTATAAGCATCTTTTCTTTAATCTCTGGGAGCAAGCAGTCCCCTGATCTCCTCAACCTTTTTCTCACCCTCACCTTTATCCTTTCACTCAGCATGGCAAGCCTCTCCTCAATGACATCCAAAGGTTTGGTAAACTGAGACACAGCCTTGCTGTACTGTACATAGCCATGTACTGGCTATTGTAAGAAGAGGGCAGGTCCACTGGTCTTGGCCAGCAGCCAGTCATGTGCCTCCAGGTAATTATGTGGGGCAGAATTGCCTTTCTTTCCATTTAGCTGCTAGAGAATCTAATTGTCTAGTTCTCTATTTCAAAACCTCTGACTCTTTTGCAAAAGTTTTATGTTATCTAGCATATGTAAGAAAGAATGCTTATCATCTATGGAATTTCAATGGTTCCCAGGACCTAGTAAACATATGTATATATGTTACATTATATATATATATACATATAACATACAATGTTACACGTGAAATATATGTACATACAATATAATGTTGGTCTATTATTTAACATGCTGTATGGCACATGTACATATAGTATATATTTGTATAGCTATTATAATAAACATACATATATAGTATATACATATGTCTATTGATATTTTTTCCTGCCTCACTGGAGTTTGCACTCTATAGACAATTCTATACAAAATCCAATTTAATACCTGTTTTTTAACATGTGAAATTGGATAGGACTGGCCATTGCTGGTGTGTATTCTATGCCTCCAGTCATCAGGAATGACTTTCATGCATGTCTCACCTTACCAGTTCTGCATTTCATACCTCTACTTCTCATTTCCAACAAATTCTGTCATCTGGACATACCTATTTGAATGACTATGTTTTCTATTCCTTGCTCCCCCGCTTCCTTTTAAAAATTTTGATTATTATTTCCTCTTACTGGTTAAGACCATCAGATGCAACCCACAAACAGCTTAGACAAAATATAACTACAGAGTAAGTTGCTTCTCAAAGGATGATAAGAGAAGAAAGCATGATTCCTCATGCAGTCATTTGAAGCACAAGCAACTGATGAATGTGTATTAAAAAGTGTGATCAGAAATTCTGTTGTATTTTTCTATCTGTATATCTATTCTATCTCCCCAGTAATAAAGTATAAGCCCTCTGAGGATAGAGACTGTTTTGACTTTGTATTCCTAGAAGCAAGCACAATGCTTTGTACATATATAGAGGGGGTTGAGGGTAGAGAGATAAGCACAGGGCCTGTGATTTCATTAGTATAAGGAATGACCAGTGAAGAAACTCCCTCTAACAAGACAGATCTGCAACTGCTTTGTAGCCTATAGTCCTAGTGACCAAAAATACAGTAACAGCTGGGTTACTGAAACTCAGCTCAGTCTATGGAAAGATCACTAAGTCCATTTGACCCCAATCAGTCAAATTTCTCTACCACCTAAGTTATTCCTTAGCTCCTTGTGCGGGGGGAGGGAGAAGAGAGAGAAGGAGAGAGAGAGGGATAAAGAGGAAGAGAGAAGGAGAGAGGGGGGATGGAGAGATGGGGGGGAGAGAAAGACAGGGAGAGAGGGGGAGAGGGAGAGAGAGACAGAGATAGGCAGGCAGAGAGACATGGCAGACCTGAGGGGGAGGCACTAAGAGGTTAAGTGGCTTGCACAGGATCAAGCCACCAGTATGTGCCCAGGGCAGAACTTGAACCGAGTTCTTTCAGACTGCTAGGGGACTCTCTATCCACTCTGTCAAACTGCCTTTCCTTTATATAAAGAAGAACCTTCAAAAATATTTCCTAAATTTCATTGAGTCAGATCATATATTACACATAGGTGAAGTGATTAAGTCTTTATTTTCCTTGGATCATCCCTTAGGTTAGGTGCCAGGCCACTTAAATGTTGGGCATCTTATGTAAACAAAGGAAAATATTGCCACAAAATCCAAGGAGATTCTTATAAATTCACTTCCTATACCCCCACCTTGCCAGTGCACCTTGTGCTCCCTAAAACAATCTGTCAGCTCCTAGGGAACAATCTTGTTTTCTGCTCCACAGCTTTGTCCCAACCATTGTTTGAGACCTTATAAATTAGGACAACTCATTGCAAGTAACTGTGCTCCTCGGAGGTAATTATTAACTACGTTATTCCACTAAGGAGATACGTGCAGGACACAAAAGTTTTTCAACAAATGGTATTTGTCACTTGCAAAACCTGTTGCTAAGGACTCCCAATGGAACTACTGGGAGAGTCTGACTACTCTAGCCATTGGTGACCAAAAATACAGTAACCTTCAGGTTACCAAAACTCAGCTCAGCCTATGGAAAGATAGCTAAGTCAGTTTTACCCCTAATCAGCCAAATTTCTCCACCACTTACATTATTCCTTAGTTATAAATTAGGCCTTGGAAATCTGTACTAAAGTTCAGCCTCCTGGATATGAGATTTCAAGGAACCATGAGTAAAAATTGATTACTGATTCACAGCACTGAACAGAAAATACCCAGGTCAGTGACAACACCAACAACAAACACTTACTATGTCCTAGGCACTATGCTAAGAGCAAGGGATACAAAGAAAAATTTTAAAAGTATACTTTTATAAAAATATACCCTGCCCTCAAGGAGCTTGCATTCTAATAGGGAAGACAACATGTCAACAACTGTGTTGTTGAGAGAGAGAATGTTTGAGTGTGTGTGTGAGTGTGTGTAAATGAGAGAAGGTACTGTTTGCATTCAGGAAGACCAAGAAAAGCTTCTTGTAGAAGGGAGGATTTTAGATGACTCTTGAAGGAAGCCAAGAGGCAGAGATGAGGAGGAAAAGCATTTCAGACATGGGGGACTACCAGTGATAAAGGTGCAAAGTGAGGAGTGATATGCATAAAGAGCAACAAGTAGCCCAATGTCACTGGATCATATAGTAGGTGGAAGAGTTAAGTGTAAGAAGTCTAGAAAGGTAGGAAGGCAATGGGTTGTAAAGGGCTTTAAAAGTCAATCACAGGATTTTAAATTTGATCCTAGAAGTAATAGGAAGTCATTGGAGTTTATTGCTCGGTGTGTGTGTGTGTGTGTGTGTGTGTGTGTGTGTGTGTGTGTGTGTGTGTGTGTGTGTGTGTGACAGACAGACAGACATGGCATACCTGAGTTTTAGGAAGACTTTGGCTGGCAATTAAGCAGAGGATGGAGTAGCATGAGGAAAGACTTGGGACAAGAAGACCAGCAGGCTATTGAAATAGTCCAGTTGAGGAGGGCCTGTGCCAAGACGGCTGTTGTTTGAGTAGAGAGAAGGGGAATGCATAGAAGAGATATAGAGAGGTGCAAATGGCAAGACTTGGCAACAGACTGAATATGTAAAGTGAGCTGAGCGGGAAAGGAATGAGTCAAGTGTGTCAGGCCTTGTGCTAAGCACTTTGCAAATATTATCTCATTTGATCCTCATAAGAACCCAGAGAGGCTAGTACTATTATTATCCCCATTCTATAACTGAGTAAACTGAGGCAAATAGAGGTTAAGTGATTTGCATCACAGAACTAATAAGTGTCTGAGGAAGTCAAATTTGAACTCAGGTCTTCCTGATTTCGGGCACAGCAGCTTATCCACTTCAACACCTACCTGCCTGGGTAAGAGTAGAAATGAACTAGGTTGTAAGCCTGAGTAACTAGGAGGATGAGAAATGGGGAAAGACTTATTTATACAGACAGAATGTTTTACAAAAGGCAGAATAGACTTGGTTTCCACCCTCAAGGAATCATACATCAAAGGAAATATGAACACTGAATATCCATGAATTCAGGATTGTTCAGCCAAGCTAGTAAATGAAAACCTAAATGATGCAGATTGGTACTCTAGAAACAAAATCCAGACTATATTCCCCAATATGGGGGGGGGGGAGGGGGGAGAGGGCCTCTTATAACAAAGTATAGCTTCTAGCAATGAAGGTCCATCATTACTACCAAGTTTGGTCCTGGTACATGTTTTTTTCTCCCTCTATCTCTTTGCTTATTCCTTGCGCCCCCAAACCTCTTCCTTCTTCTCTCCAGCCAGGAGCTGAGCCCAAGAATCAGGTATTTTCCTTAGGCTCAATTGTTTTGACAGTTCTATCCCTTCCAGCTTTGGCTGCTGATAAGTAGTAAAGACTTAAGAGGGTAAAAAAGCCAAGAGACAACTCTGTTGGGCTCCAAATCCTAGCAGCCCCTTAGTAGCCACTTGGCAGAAAGAATTGCGACCAGATTCAACTGGAGTCACAGCTGGAGGGGAAGACCAGCTTATATCACACCCGAGACATCTTTAGGACACACTCATTAGAAAACATTGCTGGCAAAGTCTCCAATTCCTAGAGCCTTGCACGATTTCCCTTTCACTTTGGCTGAGTAACCTTGGCCTAAAAGACAAGACAAAGCCACAATAAAACAATAGTTGACATTTATAAAGCGTTTTAAGCCCTTCACCCACATTATCTCATTGGATCCTCAAAACCATCTTGTGAAATAGTTATTTATAGCTATTATCCTCATTTTACTGAAGATGATGAGAATAATAACTAGCATTTCTATGACACTTTAAGGCTTTTATGCAGATTCCTCCTCACAAGAGGAGGAATCTTGTTATACCATATAGATGGTATAACATCTATTATTTTCCATATTTTGTGGATGAAAAAACTGGGAATCATAGAGATGAAGAGATTTTGCTTTGAAAATTGCATTGAAAAATGGTTATCAAGGCAGGAAAAGGAGTTGAAACATACAATGAATCATCCATTCTTTTGCTGTTACCAGCCCTTGTTGATTCTATTCTTATTCCCATAGGACTATGATCGTGTATATAAAGTATTTTGAAAAAGTGAGATATCATCATCATCATCATTTCTTGTTATCTTATATCCTATGGGACTCAAAAATAGTCCCAGAATGAGTCACACTATCCTGCAATTATTCTTTTAAGTTTAGTGTTCAGTGAACTATTGCACAGGTGGATAAAATTATTGGTTTTTATAATTGAATAAAAATATTGGGATTCAGACTCATTATAGGCCTCCTGAAAGCATCTTCAAGATAATCCCAATAATGGACAGTATGATAGAGAAGACTGTCCTTCCTGTTCCCACATGATTTTTATTCCTCTAGGTCTTTCTTTTTTTCTTTGCTTTTCTTTCACCCTTTCTTCAAGAAAGTTCAGGAAAAATATAAACCTCAGTGGTCATCTAGTCTAAAACAAGTGCAAAAAAAGAATCCCCACACAACATGCAACAAGTAGTGATCCAGTCTCTGAAGACCTCTAGAAAGCAGAGGAATGTGCTGCACCTCCCAAGGAAGCCCAATCCACTTTTGAAGTCAGCATTGATGATGAGGAAGCTTTTGCTTATGTAGGGGTAGGGTGATTATTTTATCCAGGCTCATCCCACTTAAAGTAAGTAACAAGATGTCCAATCAAGTTCAGAAACAGGCTTTGGAATAAGTGTGGAAAGGCCTCCCAACTGGAATAGCATTGCCCAATATTCGCATCCAGACAGACTGAAGAAACTTGGCCACAAATGGGTTTGGAAGAGATTCATTCAAGTGGTTAGAGGAAGCATAAAAGTCTTGCATACCCCGAAGAACAAAGAAAGAACTATGGCAGAGAAGGAAAATATTTAGGAGAGGCATAGGTTATAGACATCTGGGAGTAGAAGACCTGAACTGAGAAAATTCTTAAGAAAAGGATAATTCTCTCCCCAACTTCTTGGTGCTTGTCTATCCACAGTCACCTTAATATAATCTATTGTTTTGTTACCCAGACATTTCTAGCAAACTGAATTTACAAAGTAGAAAGTGGTTAACCAGAAATAAATATAAATGAAAAGTTTAGCAGAGAGCCCAACCTCTGCCTAAATGTTAGGAATTTCCTGACTGGGGACTCAGAGTGATTTGTTACTAAACTCATAACTTTTTGTCTTAAAAAAATTACTTGAAATTGAAAAGGAGGGAACAATGTGGACCTTGAAGAATATTACATTTCCCCCTTCTTAAAATGAGCTAATTATTGTGTTATGCTTCAATCAAGCTTAAAACATTCTTTTGCTAGGAAGAATTACTGTAGCTAACTATTTTATCTAAGCAAATATTTTAACATCATTCTGTGAACATAATAGGACCCTGTTATGTTTGTCTTTCGTTTTCAAAAGGACTGTGGCATCAGGGAAATGATGACAGTTGACTTTGATTTGAATGAGTGAGGGCTGTGCAAGGTCACCAGCCTCACTTTTTCCTCCAGAGCTATCTGGGTCCAGTGGCCTGATATTCATCAGGATGACTGGAGATGACCCAGGATGCAATGGGAGACCCTGGCCCTTTTAGGCTAAGGCCTTTTCATGTACTCAAGTAGGACCTAAATGCATTTTTGAGGTATGAATGCATGAGTTAAGTATTATTTGGGACATTGTGGAAGGAGATATAATTAGCACCGAACACAGTACTACACACAAAGTAATTCCTCAATAAACACCTGACTGTTAATTACTCACAAAAAAGGACAAAATAATTATTTGGAATAATTATTTAGCACTGAAAGTTTGTTGAAATTAGAAGAACCAGCAAATGAAGAAAAGGGTCATTTGGGTTAAGAAGTACTATATATATACATAATATCCATCATGAACAAACAATGATAATACACAGAATATTTCCACTGTTCTCACCATCACTACCATCATCACAATATCATTCCCCATCATCCTGTCTGAAGATGAGTAAGCCTACAGAAGTAAGCCTTCAGTACGCCTACAGAAGATAAGCTTGCAATTCTGATACTTTTAGTAAAAACCAATAATTCTGTATACCTGCTTAAAATATGCAGGATAATACAAAGGAGAAAAGAATGGCAGGATAGCAGCCTGTCCCAAGACCATTTTTAACTGAACTCCAATGAAAAAGAAGAAAAAAATGAGGTAATAATAACAATGATAATAGGAGACATGATAAATTACTTTTACAATTTCCGGAGTGCTTTACATACATTCTTTCACTTGATCCATACAACAGCCCTGTGAGTCTGTTGTTATGATTATTATTCCCATTTTACAGATGAGGAAACTGAGGCAAAGGGGGATTAAATGACATATCTTTAGTTGCATAGCATCAGTAGTGGCATTTGAACAAGTCCCTTATTTGATATTTCAACTCTTTCTGATTCACAGTCCAGAGTGATTTCTATTATATTTAACTGCCTTGTAGGGTAGTAAGCAAGTATAATCAAAAAGCTACCTTTACATTTCTTGCGAAATTACCATGGAAGTAAAACTGATCCAAATACTGTCAGATGTAGAGCTGCCAAATAATAGCTGACATGAGAAGGCTGACCACAAGAGACTTAGCAGCTTTGCGCTGAAGACCATGCAGCCAGCTATCAGTCTGCCAGTTCCCCCTGTGTCCAGCAATCATTTGATGCAGTCTTCATAGTGGGGCTTGATCAGTGTTTCTCTTCTCTTCAGAGAGAGAGAGACCACACTAATAATAAGCTACAAGGCTTCTCTGATTCATCCTAGGAAGTCTATGTGCTAAGAACAGACATCCCACTCTTCTTTGGTTTAAAAGCAGTTATTTCAAAATCAGAGCTCTATAACTCTGCCAACAAAGAGATGGTCTGTAATAAAGGGATTCGTGAATGATGTTTGTATTAAAAAAAAAGCAACTTTGTATGTTTACATGCCTAACTCTAGGAAAATTAAGGAGGAAGGGTTGCAAAAGAGGCACCAATTCTTGTGTGTGTCAATTCATAAATTGGACAGAGATATATGAAGGTATGTGGCATAATTTTTAAAATGGTTTAGGCATATAATTTTATCAGTGTAAGGAAATCTTTGGACTGCCAGATGTTACAGTGGATAGAGTACAGGGCCTCTAGGCCAGAAAAACCTGAGTTCAAATTCGGCCCCAGACACTTACTAGTTTTGTGACTCTGGGAAAGTCACTAAACCCTGTTTGCCTCAGTTTTCTCTGTAAAATGAGCTGAAGAATGAAATGGCAAACCACTCTAGTATCTTTGTCAAGAAATATGTGACCCAAATGGGTTCATGAAGAGTCAGACACAACTAAAATGAGTAGACAAACAAAGGAAATCTTTATGTGCAACTCCCTTCATTGAGGAAATGTCTCTGTAATGTAGAATCATAAAAAATTGCATGGGGCATTAAGGTGTTGAGTGACTTGCCCACAGTCACAGAGTGGATAGGTGTCAGAGGCAAATACTTCAGCTCTGGTCTTCCTTACTACAAGATCAGCCCTCCATCCACTGCTCTGTACTTTGATATAATATAATAGATATGCTCAGATATAAGTGCAGATTTGTTCAAAATTTTTGTTTATAAGGGAAAGGCAAAGACCTCTATATCTAGAGCCTAAGTCTGGACAAATCTAACAAACAAGTGGGTTGTTGTTGCTGTTGTGTGTGTGCGTGTGTGTGTGTGTTTTATAAAGTGCAAGATATTCTATGAGAATTGTGTGTTTTGAGGCTTGGTTGGCAGAGAGATAGAACATCCCCATGAATGAGAGGTTGGTCTTAGAGTAAAGGAGACTGACATTCAAGTCCCTATTCTTATATATTATATTTTATGTTATTTTATATTGTCTTTTGTTGTATTATATATTATTATATATCAAATAATTATTATACATTATGTTTGATATGTGTGTTATGTCCTTATAAATATTTAATAATAAGCAGTTCAATAGATATGTGTATGCACACATGTACACATATATACATATATAATGTAAACATATGTGTAAGTTTATACTGTGTATATACACACGCTTACAGTAGTATGCCGGTAAATGTTTAACAATTGGCTTGTGCGATAAAAACAAATTTATGCATAATACACTTTTAAATTTAATCTGAATTAAAACATTTTCTCTAATACTTTCTTAAATCTAGATAATCACCAAAACAGTAAATCAAACCCTGACTTGTAGCATCTGCTGATTTCCAAAGTATAAATGTTCACACTGAAAATGTATCAGCTGACTGATACAAGCCGACTCCAACACACTGTGTGTGGGGGGGGGGGGGCAGCTAGGTGGCAAACTGAGTAAAGTACTAGACTTGCTCAGCAAGCCTGGCTCCTATTTAAATACTCCCTAAATTCAAATTCATATATAGATATCCAGAAGGCAGCATGATATAGTAAGAGTCTAAAATGAAGACTCTGGGAGACCTAGATTTAAATCTTCTCTCTTCTGCTTACTTACCTTTATAATTAAATGTCCTACTTTGATCTAAGGAGTTCCTATACCAAAGAATTCACAGATCCTTGAAGTGTTGAGATATATATGTGCCCTATATTATATTTGCAGTCATTTCCCTCCCCACCCCCCCAAAAAAAGGAATTCTCAGTTAAATATAAGGTAGAATGGTAGGAAGTCAGCATGGTACACATGGACTGGACACCGACTATTGAGTCAAAAAGAATCGTTTAAATCTTGCTTCTGTCAATTACTTCCTATGTGACCATGAATAACTCATGACTTTCCTGAGCCTCAGTTTCCCCACTTAAAGAATGAGGGGATGTCCTCTATAGTCCCTTCTAGTTTAAGAAAAGGGGTTTTTTGCCTTTTTTATCATAGATCCCCCCTCCTCAGAATAATGTTTTATTTCCTCTATTTGTAATAGAAGGAAAGGCTAAATTTCAGTTCTAGGCTTATGAAAATACAGATGTAATTTTTCTTCCCCATCCAACTTCACAGACCCCCTGAAATCTATCAGGTTCCATAAATCCCAAACTAAGAATAACTCCTCCTCTAAATGTATTCTTATGAAAGGAAAGGTTTTTTTTTTCCCTAGGAGATCCCAAATTCAACCTTCTCTAGTATATTACATTATAACTGGCTTATGAAAAATCATAGTGGATAGATAATGGGTTTGGAATAAAGAAGTCTCATCTTCCTGAATTCAAATCAGCCTCAAACACTAGCTGTGTAACTCTGGGCAGGTCACTTTACCCTGTTTGCCTCAGTTCCTCATCTATAAAATGAACTGCAGAAAGGAATGATAAACTACTCCAGTATTTTTTATGAGAAAACCCCAAATGTGGTCATAAAGAGTCAGACACAACTGAAACAACTGAACAACAACAACAAATGTCTCTCAAGGAAATAGCAATTATTTGAGTGCCAGTTATGCTCAAGCTGGGAACTATAAGTAATACAAAAACAGCATCTGCCCTCAAGGAACTTCCCCTGTTTAGGGAAATAAGACATACCAAGAAAATTTAAAGAACAACACAAGAATTATCAGCATTCCATACACCAGATCAAAGCATCCAAAAGCAATGGGTGACTGTACCAGTTGTAAGAGAAGGTCACTCACTAAGCAGGGGTGACAAAGTATTTAGTCTGGAATCTGAAGAATGGACAGGATTTTGGAGGAAACAGAGAAGGAATGTATATTTGTTCTAAATAAAGGAAATGACCTGATCAGAAACTAAGAGGTAGAACGGCACAAGGTGAGTTTGGAGGATACATGAGTACATACATAATGTCTATCCTTAGCCTGCTTAAAGGTTGTTACAAATCAGACATTTTCCTTTTTCTCTCCCCAAACATTCTTTCTAATAAGAATCATAAATTGTCCCACGTAAGTCTTCTCATTCATCCCTGGCATCTGAACCAATTCAAAAAGGTATTTATGTTCTATTGTTCCTTTGTCTTCCCCCTCTCCAAGCAGGCCTGAAACTCTTTTATTCTGTTACCCCCTACTCTCACTCTCTTCCTTTCTCTGAATGATTTTCTGCCATCATTTCTGTGAAGATTCCTTCTGCCCAGTCTTTGTGAAGGCTACAGTCATATATCCAGCAAACCTCATAACATCTCTGTCTGGATATAGAGAAAAAAGTGTTATCTCCACTCTGTAAATGAATAAACTGACCGGTAACCTGCCCAACCACACAAATCTATAAATGAACCAACCACTAAGTACAGGACTACAAATTTACAAATTATTTTCTCTCATGATTCTATCATTTACCCTAAAGAATTATGTTAAATTTTAAACATAATATTTTCTATAGTATTCAATCATCCATTGTTTATCACAAAAATAAAATATTTTCATATATCAGTGAAATTTTTCTATTAAACTATGACAGATTATGAAAGAACCAAGATAATTTGATATATACATATGTATGTATGTATACACAAAGTATTATATATGGAAGACCTTGGTTCAAACTATTTCTGATACTTACTAGCTGTGTGGCTATGAACAAGTTGCTTAAGGCTCACTGGACTTCAGGATACTTACTCCTCTATAAAACTGAGGGATTAGATTAAATAACCTCATACAGGATCCTTCTAGTTCTAGATCCAAAGGTTTTTATGGATCAGTATTAAAAGAAGACATTTTAAGCATCTGTGGAATTCATATATATATATATACATATATATGTATACATAATATATAAATATATATGTGTATATTATATTATGTATTATATATATATATATATATCATTCCTTAAAAAATAAACTATACTGAGAAACACCATTTTGGAAAGCTTACTTATTTGCTAAAATGGCTTCTAAATCATTATGCCTAATTTCTCTTCCACAGCAGTAAATGCCTTTTCTCCAAGCATGATCAGGAGAAAAACTATTTAATAATTAAAGACTTCATAATTAAGTAGGAATGCTTATCCCTAGTGATAGAAAGGGCTGTTAAATGGCACGAGTCACAAAGACTAAGTTCAGATCAGACACTTACTAGATCAGACAGTAACCCTAGGGAGGTCACTTAACCCTGTTTGCCTCATCTGCAAAATGAGCTGGAGAAGAAAATGGCAAATAACTCTAGTATCTTTGCCAAGAAAACCCCAAATGGGATCAAAGAGAGTCATTAATGACTGAACAACTGAAAGGAAAGAAAGTCCCTGGTTTAATACTTTAGTGCACACCTCTGAAAGCAGAGCAGAAGGGTATATAACTAGTTGTATATGAGTTGTCAAGTAGAGAATACACTGAAGCACATATTACCAGGTCTTCACATCCCTGAATCTTTATTTTCTACAGGAATAAAAGAGAAATAGAGCATCTAAATGAAAAGACTTTCCATTCATTCATAGAGAAAAGCTATTTTCTCCCTCATATCATGTAAACACTTCATGGGCCAACCCCATAAAGATTTATGAGAACCTGTTTCCAGCCTCCAAGGTATTGATTCATTCATTCATAGATATTTATTGAGTACTTAATATTTGTAAAACATTGCCCTAGGTATTGCAGGAATAAAGGAAGTTGAATAGAGACAGTATGGCTCAGTGCAGGTAGGCATGACTTCATATTGATCACACAGGCTTACAGGCTGTGTGCCAGTAGGCAAGACATCAAACCTTTTGGATTCTCTGATTCTTTATCTATAGAACAGGAATAATAATGCCTCATATAATTTTCTCATAAGGTTGTAAGAATCAAATGGACTTCTGCCTTTAGGATCAAATATAAAACTTCTGACATGTAAAGCCCTCTGTGATCTGAATCAAATTCAACCTCAGACACTTACTAGGTATGTGACCCAGGGCAAGTCACTTAACCCTGTTTGTCTCAGTTCCCTCATCTGTAAAATGGGCTGGAGAAAAAAATTACAAACTTCAATATCTTTGCCGAGGAAACCCTAAACAGAATCACAAAGTCACACACAACCAAAACAACTGAACAACAATATGACCGAATTCCAGCCTGCCCTCCCAGATAATTCCGATTCCTGTGTTCCAGGCAATCTGGTCACCTAATTGTTCCTTACACATGACATTTCATCTCTCATCTCCATGCCTTCATTCAGGTTCTTCCACATGCCAGGAGTATCCCCCTGGAGTAGACTATGGTGGTGACAGTAAGAATGGAAAGGAAAGGAATAATTCAAGAGACATTGTAAAGGAAATAACAGAACTTAAATCAGAATTATTCTTCCTGACCTATGCTTTCCTTTGGCATAATCACTAAAAGTAGGAGTCCTCCTCAGAGTATGTTTGATTTTTTTTTAAGGTGAATTATCTCCTCAAATGACAAGTGAGGAGTTGCTTTTTCTTTTTTTTCTTTTTTTTATTAATTTATTAGTTTAGTTTGTTAACAAGATTCAACTCCATAGTTCCTTGATTTTCAAATTTCCTTTCCTTCCCTCCCCCCACCCCCCACGACAGCATATAGTCCAGTATAGGATCTGCAAATACATTCATATTAGACAGTCCAATTACAAAGGCGTATTGTACTAGGTGGGATGAAAAATGGAAGAGAAGAAATAAAACCAAACAATGAAAAGAAAAAGATCAAGTAGTTTGCTTCCATCAGGATTCAAGCTCAGTTCTTTCTAGTTATATCCCTGGATGTCGCATTTCTCTCCTTCATGAGTCTTTCGGGATTGACTTATATCACTGCGTTGCTGAAAAGAGGCCAGTCTCTCGTAGTTGGTCATCACACATATACTGTGTCTGTGATTGTAAACAAATTTCTCCTGATTCTACTCTTCTCACTCAGCATCAGTTTGTATAAGCCTCTCCAGGTAAATATGAAATCTGTCTCCTCCTCGTTTCTTATAGCACAATAATATTCCATTAAATTCATATACCACAACTTGTTTAGCCATTCCCCAATTGATGGGCACCCTTTTAATTTCCAATTCTTTGCAACCACAAAAAAGAGCTGCTATAAATATTTTTGTACATAGGGGTCTTCCCCCCTCTTCTATGATCTCTTTGGAATATAACCCTAGAAGTGGCATTGCTGGGTCAAAGGGTATGATATTATTTATAGCCCTTTGGGCATAATGAGGAGTTGCTTTTTCATGAGGCCTGTGTTGCCCAAGGTCACATGGCTAGGTTTTTGTTTGTGTGTGTTGATTGTCTGAGGCCAGATCTGAACTCAGGTCCTTCTGACCTGATACTAGGTTCAAAAATAACATCTACTCTATCATTCAGCAGCTCAAGAGAGAGGAAGCTGATGGCTCAATGGATAGAACATTGAACCAGGAATTAGAAAGGCCTGAGTTCTAATCCAGATTCAAACACTTATTGACTATGTGACCCTGGGCAAGTCGCTTAATTTTATTTTCTTCAAATGTAAGATGGGGATAATGATAGCACCTACCCCACAGGATTGTTGCAAGAATCAAATGAGATATTTGTTTAAAAGTGCTTGGCTTTTTTTTTTTAATTCCTGGCACATAGTTGGTATCGTAATGCTTATTTCCTTTTTTTCTTCTTTGTCCATTCATCCCTTCCATACTTATGTATTTAAATGGCTTCTCTGTGCCTCTCCCAGGCAGACAGCATGGACTGGTTATTGGGAATCAGGAGACATGCGTTTTAGTCCTGACTTGGTCACTAATTCATTGAGTGACCTTGGAAAAGACATTTGATCATTCTGGGACTAGTAAAATGGGTAAAATAACACCTATAACTACCTCACAGCATTATTGTAAGGAAAGTGCTTTGCAAACTTTAAAGAACTATGTAAATGGAAGGCAGAGAAGCAATAGTAATATGGGGAATGACTAGAAGGATGGTGCTGTCAGTAAATATGGATAGGGCAAAATACAAATATATCGGCATATATAATCTTATAAAGCTATTGATTTTTTTCAAAATGTAGTATCTTGTGTGATAACAGTGAAACTATATTGGAAAATTAATAAATACAGTGATATTGCATTATTCATAAACATTATGTGACTGTATTGCACACAACTGTATGCTTCGAGAAAGCATATTGAAATTCACCAGAGTTGCTGCTACACATTCACACTTCACCAAGGGACCACATCTCAGATTTGAAGCTAAAAATAGCACTATAGATGATAGGCCACATTTAAACATTTGCTCTTGAATCTCATCTCATCCCCGCCCCTCATCCTTTGACCACACAACACTTCAACAACCAAATAAGAAATCATATTGTTTTTCCAATTCTCCCATGAATATTTCAGTAACCCATTACAGTGTCTAATAATCTTCCTTGTTAGTAAGTTCTTCCCTTTATCAAACTCAACACTCCTTCTGGCTATTTCTCAATTTCCTCTCTGCACTTAATAGAGAAAAAAAAATAGAGGAAAGCTTGAACAATAGTAGTGCAGTATTCGGGCATTTAAAAAACAGCTTTGTTATTACATAAATTTTCTACTTTCAATTTTCCTTTTTTTTAAAGAAGTTAATTATTCTGTATCTGGAAATTTCCACCCACTTCTAAAATCTTTAGAAAATCAGGGGGTGGCTAGGTGGCGCAGTGAGTAGAGCACTGGCCTTGGAATCAGAAGGACCTGAGTTCAGATGTGGCCTCAGACACTCAACACACACAAACAAAAACCTATCCATGTGACCTTGGGCAAGTTACTTACCCCCAATTGCCCTCCAAAAAGAAAAAAAGAAAAAAGAAAATCAATTACAGAATTTCTTCCAGCCATCACAGAATTATCTATGAACGCATGAGTTAAGACTCAATTTCCAGAATTCTCTTCTCTTACCAGCACTCTATGTACCAACTTGCATAAGACCTCAAAGCAAACAATATTAGAAATGAATGCTTCTCTTCAATAATTAACCAACAGAGAAGTTTCATATATTCCTGTCATCTATGTGAGCAAGCTTAGGTTTTTTAATTTTATTTTATTGATATCTATTGCTTTTACATGACCTTTATTTCCCAATATAAAATGAGGAGATATAATGAGGAATATCGTTTTTCATAATTAAATCTAAACTGATGTTTAATGTAAAAGAAATGATTTTAAGAAATCAATGTGTGTTGTGCCAGGTCAAGCTCATTTATGATGCTAAGGGGAAGAAAAACAAAAAGATGAAGAAGAGGTTGAACTATTACAGAATCCAGCAAAACATCTGTAACTTTTGGATGTTATGATACTTCATATAAAAACTGGAAACATTATACAGTGTGGATTATAGGCAAGATTTAAATACTAGAAGGAAGTCATTGAATAGAATGAAGCTCTAATCTTAGTGTTTACAACCTGCCTAGAGGTCTCTGGAAAATCACTTTATTCACACTGTAATTGGGTGTCCTGAGAATACTTATTATATAACTACTAAATGAGGTTGTCTTTAATTCAGTGGCTGAATTCATTTCAAGTCATTTTATTTAAATGGCATTTAAAATCTGTCCCTAGGGATGAAAGCATTCAAAATTAAGTTATTGTAAGTGTGTTATAGGTTTTGATAAGCTGGGGCTTTCACTGGTTCCCTTTTTGACATTAAAGCTATGTTTACATTTCTGTAAGGATTTGTCAAAAAGCAAAACCTTTAGTCTTTATTTGTTAGAACCCCCCTGGTACCTCAAAAATACTTCTGAAATATAAGGCCACTATCAGATTTAAGTATTTAATGGATCCAATTACATTTTCTAAAATATAATAGTAACATACTGTAAACCAGGATATATTATAATGAGCCCTCTGAGGAAATGTTCTTTCTTTCTCCCAACTCAGAAATTTACAAAGGAAATGTCTCTATTTCGTCTCATGCTTCTATTCTGGATAACACGTTTTAGAAATAATATTGTAATTGGAATGTGTCTAGAGTAGAGCACCCAGGTTGATGAAGGGACTTGAAACCATTGGTATATGGAGATTGGTTGAAGAAACTAAGAATATTTAGCTTAGGGGAAAATAAGCCATAGGAGAGATCTTCAATTACCTGGAGGATGTTAATATTGAAATTAGATTACAGGGGCAGCTAAGTGAATAGAGCACTAGCCCTGGAGTCAGGAGGACCTGGGTTCAAGTCTGGCCTCAGACACTTAACACACAAAAAAACTAGCCGTGTGACCTTGGGCAAGTCGCTTAACCCCAATTGCCCTCCAAAAAGCCAAAAAAAAAAATAGATTACAGTTATTTTGTTTTACCTCAGGGGTGAGAAAGGGTAGAAACTTCATGTCTTTGTTTGATATAAGAAACAACTTTTCTAAAAATTACAACAACCCAATGTGGAAAAATTTGCTGAAAAAGGTAGTGAGTTTGGCACGCGGGTCCTCTACCTTTCATCAGCACGCTCTGCTCTGCTCTGGGTTTCTTCCCTCTCCATCTCTCCTGAATCACCATGGTCTTTCCCAAGCAGTTGCTGGGCAAATGGCACCTTGTGGAAAGTAAAGGATTTGACAAGTACATGAAGGAATTGGGTGTGGGGGTGGCCCTGAGGAAAATGGCTGGAATGGCCAAACCAGATGTTTATATCACTGAAAATGGGGATGTAATTACCATTAAGACTGAGAGCACCATAAAAACTACACAATTCTCTTTTGAACTTGGTGAGAAGTTTGATGAGACCACAGCTGGTGGCAGGAAAACTCAGACTCTTTGTACCCTTGAAAATGAAAACATTGATCCAGCTACAGTCTGGGGATGGGAAGGAAAGCACAATAACAAGAAAAGTAGAAGATGGAAAGCTATTGGTGGACTGTGTTATGAACAATGTGACTTGCCACTGGGTCTATGAGAAGGATGAATAAAGAAATTCCATCTTCATATGGGATAGGAATTAGCTGTTATGAATGAACCAGCTCAGTTCAATGAGCAAACTTTCCAACCAAACTCTTGCTTTTTTCTTCTTCTCTTCCTTACTGTGGTCTGTTATCTCAGTGACTGACTACTTGCAAACAGTTTTATTTCCAAACTTTGAAGTAATTAGGATTGTTTTGGCTAGTAAATAAAGAATTATGCTGTTAAAAAAAAAAGTAGTGAGTTCCCTATTGCTGCAGGTCATATATATATATATATATATATATATATATATATATATATATATATATTCAACAAAATTATTCCTGTTTATGACTTAACAAGTGATATTCTAAGTATTAGAAATTATTTTCTAATTTAATTTCATAGCTTAAATGCTATGGCCTTGTAGGTTCATGTGCCCTGGACAGTTGTTGTTATTGTTGTTTTTAAAATTACTAATATCCTTTCCATCATCCTCTCTAATCTTCAGTATCTCCCTACCAATTGGCTCCTTTTTCTCTGTATCTAAATGTACTCATATCTCCCCATCCTTAAAAAATACCTCACTTGACTCAATCATTCCCTCAAGATATTACACCTCTCTTAAAAAAAAAAAAACCTGTTTATACTCACTGTCTCTAATTCCCTTCTTCATAATCACTTCTTGGCTCCTTGAGATCTGCCTTCCAACTTCAGCATTCACCTGAAATTGTTTTCTTCAAAATTAAAGGGTTAAAAACCATCTTTAATTGCTACATCCAATTGCCTTTTCTTAATCCTCATTATTTTTATCTAGCATTTTATCTAATATATCTAACATTTATATATCACTATAATAATAGCTAAAATTTAGGTAGCTCTTTTTAAGGTTTACAATGTATTTTTTATATAAATTATCTTATTTGATCCTCCCTCAGAACACATCTACAAGGTCAGAGTTATTATCCCTATTTTACATATAAGGATACTGAGGTTGAGATAGGTTAAATGACTTGTCCTAGACAGCTGTAGTAGCAAGCACCCTTACCACAAAGGGTGAGCTGCTAGCACAGGTTCTTTTTATCTGCTTTTCTAAAGGAAAGACAACATTAAAGGGATTAATAATCTTACTTTAATTAACAGACAGATGTCTGTTTCTATACTCACAAAGAAGTGAGTATAGAGATTTCCTCCAAACTATGTAAAAGGAAACTCTGAACAACTTCTGGAGCCCCAGCACCCACAGAACGACACAGAGAAGCTAACCTCCTGCTGAGGACAGCCCAGCAGCCCTACAGGAAGGACCAGTGCAGCAGTCTGGGAGCCAGCAGCATGCAGCGCGCAGAGCATGGGGAGCCAAGCACAGGTCCGGTCTGCCTGAGTTGTGGTTTTAGCCCCAAGGCGGCAGGGCCAGCAGCCGGCTGGAGGGACCCCAGAACACCAGCAGCTGTGGCGATTACAGAATTATCAACATAGACATGCCTAGGACAAGGTGAGAGGTTAGTGCCCTATGGACTTTGGGACCAGTATTTGGGGAGCGCCGTAGGCTTCCTCCCCTGGGGGCTAGAAGGCGCTGAGGAGACACGCCATTTTGTAGTTTTCAGAGGCAGCTCGAGCTCCTGGCCTGCGAACTGTAGGGAGATCCAGCGATCAGTCTTGGGGGGTAATCGCTCTTGTTTTAACCTCCCTGGATCTGGATTGTGATCTGGGGTGGAGGTCGTGGGTGGGTTTACAGCTTGCCAGAAACGGAAGTTGCCCCCCAACACGTTCAGGACGAAAATTCCCCCATCTGGCGGCAAAAAGCCATAGTGTGGCAACAAGCCCAAAAGTCAAGTAATAAAGTGGCAACATGCCAAGGCAAAGGAAACAAATTAAACAGAAAAATGCAACCCTAGACTCCTACTTTGGGGGCAAGGAGGGTCGAAGTATGGAGCGGGAAGAGGACCGTGAGGTCAGAAGTCCTGCTCCAAAAGCCCCAGGGGAAAACATGAGCGGGTTGCAGGCCATAGAGGACCTTAAAAAGGACTTTAAAAATCAATTAAGAGAAGTGGAGGAAAAATTGGAAAGAGAAATGAGAAGGATGCAGGAAAAGTATGAAATGAGGGTCAACAGCCTGACTGAGGAAAATAACACCTTAAAAAATAGACTAACTCAAATGGCAAAAGAGGCTTAGAAAGGCAATGAGGAGAAGAATGCCTTAAAAAGTCGAATTTGCCAGATGGAAAAAGAATCTCAAAAGTTCACTGAGGAGATTCATTCCTTCAGAGTTAGACTGGAGCAAATGGAAGCTAGTGACTTTATGAGAAATCAAGATGCTGTTAAGCAGATCCAAACAAATGAAAGATTAGAAGGCAATGTGAAATATCTCATGGGAAAAACCACTGACCTGGAAAATAGATCCAGGAGAGACAATTTAAAATTATTGGACTACCTGAAAGCCATGATCAAAGAAAGAACCTAGAAATCACCCTTCAAGAAATTCTCAAGGAAAACTGCCCTGATGTTTTAGATCCAGAGGGCAAAATAGAGGTTGAAAGAATCCACCAATCACCTCCTGAAAAAGATCCCAAAAAGAAAACTCCCAGGAATATTATAGCCAGGTTCCAGAATCCCAGATCAAGGAGAAAATACTACAAGCAGCCAGGAAGAAACAATTTCAATATTGTGGAAACACAATCAGAATAGCCCAGGACCTGGCAGCTTCTACACTGAGGGATTGAAGGGCATGGAATACGATATTCCAGAGGGCAAAAGAGCTGGAAATGAACCCAAGGGTCACCTACCCAGCAAAACTGAGTATTTTGTTTCAGGGGAAAATATGGTCATTCAGTGGAATAGAGGACTTTCAAGCACTCTTGAGGAAAAAAACAGAATTGAATAGAAAATTTGACACCCAGACACAAGAAGCAAGAGATGCCTGAGAAGGTAATCAGGAAAAGGAAATCAAAAGGAACTTATCAGAGTTGAACTATTTACATTCCTATATGGAAAAACAATAACTGTGACTGAGGAAATCTTTCTCACTATGAAAATAATGGAAGAAGGGTGTATGGTCATGTGAATACATATGTGAATGTGTGTGTATATGGTTACAGTTATATATGGATAGAGGGCATAGGTTGAATTTGTTGGGAAGGGAGGATACTCAAGGGGTAAAGTTGTGAGGTGAGAGAGGAAAGTGGCAGGAGGAGATGGGGAGAGACAGGGTAGGGTAAACTATCTCATATAGAAGAAGCAAGGGGAAGTGGTTGCAGGGGAGGGGAAAAATAGGAAGGCAAAAAGGCGAAACCACATTCTCATTGAATTTGGTTCAGGGAGAGAATGACATACATACTAAGTGGGACATCTCAACCTACAGCAGAATGGGGGGAAGGGGGATGAGAGGAGGGATGATGGATAGGTGGCCATCCTTGGGGGGAGGGGAGGTTGGAGGTACCCACTATGGAAGAGGGACAGGATCAAGTGGGGAATGGATCAGGTGGGAGGTGGGATGAGGGGGAGGAAATTATAAGCAGCCTTGTACAATATATCTAGTATGATTATGTTCTGCATAGCTAGACATATACAACATATACTGAATTACTTATCTCCCCAGAGGGAATGGGTGACAAGGGAGGAAGGAAATGGATCTGAAATTCAAGGTTTTAAGATTAAATGTTTCAAATATATATAAATACTATTATTAATACTCTTTTGCTTGTAATTGGGAGATAAGATGTGCAGGCATTGGGACACAAAGATTCACCCTCCTCTAATGGAGAGGTCGAAGGGGGTGTGGGAGAGGATATGGGAGAGAGCAGATTGGAGGAAGCAATGTCTTACGGGACTGCTGTTCTGGGAGGGTGGGTAGGGGAAAAACGGGGGGGAAATGATTGTAACTCAAAATCTGGCAGAAATGAAAGATGTAAAACAGAAGTTAATAAAGCATTTGTTTAAACAGAAAAAAAAGAAGTGAGTATAGAAAATACAAGCATAGAAATTAGCACAAAAACCAACAGATAGGGCTCCAGCTGTCTGAATATAGCAATATTGCTGTACACATTACATACATCACTGGATCAAGGGAGTACAAAAATCTGAGCAATGGGAGTGGGGGGACAAATGACTCCTCAAAGTCTTGACCAGGAAATCAAAAGATCCTTCTCACAAGCAAACCCCCAAAGCAAAACACCAACCTCCCAGAACATATAACAGAGACTTGGCATCTGATTAGCTTCCTTGTGCCCCATCACTTAATTGGAAACTCCTCATAACCCAGAGCCTGATTAACTCTGGGTAGAGCTCTATGTTCCTATTAATGGGCAGGGAAGATCTTCAAATTCCCTTAACATTACTAGGACATACAGAACTTAATAAGTATCCAAGGCAAGATTTGAACTCAAATTTTCCTGACTCCCAAGTCCAGCACTGTAGTCACTGCACCACCAACCTGCTTTAGTTTGTAAAGTGATAAATAGATAGATAGATAGATAGATAGATAGATAGATAGATAGATGGATGGATAGATAGATCATTTGATATCATCTCACTGTTGACCTTTGCAACATTTGATGCTGCCGGCCACCTCATTCTAGATAATCTCTCTTCTCTGGGCTTTCTTGGCACTTCTCTCTGTTGGTTTCATAAGTCTGACTGATTACTCCTTTTCAACCTTCTTTGTTAGGTCATCATCAATACCATGCCTCCTAATTTTAGGTGTCCCCATTTCTCTCTTCTGAACCCTCTTAGCTTTCTATGTTCCCTCTCCATGGTCTAGTTAGTTCTGGTTTCAATGATCATATCATTATAGATAATGCCTAAGTTTTTAGCTCTATCCCTGACCTCTCTCTTGAGCTCTGGTACCATTTCACCAAGAGTCTGTTGGACATTTCCATCTAGATGATTCACAGGCTTCTTTCTGGAGTTCAACCTCTCTGACTCTTCTACTATAAATTCACTTCTTCTCCAAATGTACCTATTTTTATTGAGAGCACAACTATCCTAGTGTCCCAGGTTCTTAACATCAGTATTATCCCCATCTCATTCTTCTCCCTCACCCTCCACATTCATTGAGTTGATATTCTTGTCAATTCTATTTCCATAGCATATCACTTATCTATCCCCTTCTCTCTACTTATATAGCCACCCTAAAAACTTCTTAATTTCTAGCTTCAAATCACTCCTTTCTCCAAATCATCCCCCATTCAACTGCCAATCTTCCTAAAGCACATCTGGTCAGTCATTTACCAGTTCAAGAACCATGCCTGGCTCCCTCTTGCCTCTATTTTAAAATACAAATTCCTCGGTTTGGCATTTGAAGGCCTTCACAGTCTGGCTCCTGTCAACATTTCCAGATTAATTTTACATTATTCTTTGTTAACTCTACATTCCAGTCAAATTATCCAACTTGCTATTACTTGAACTTGGCATTCCATCATATTCCATTGGGTCTTTGGATAGGGAGTCCACTGATGCTTAGAATGAACTTCCTCTCCAGTATCTCTTAGTCTCATGTGCCCAATGCTATGGAAGCTTTTCTAATCTCCTTAGCTGCCAGTGTTCCCTCCCTCTTCAAAGAATCATGTATTATCATTCATTTATAAGTTGGATCCTCCAAGTAGAATGTAAGCTCTCTGAGGGCAGGAACTGGCATTTTGACATTGATTATTTCCCCAGTATATCATCCAGTGTCTTGCATATAATAGGCACTTAATAAATGCTTATTGGATTGGATTAAGTGCCTCTTTGAAATAAATTGATGAATCCTTAAATAATATGCAATTTTATATGAATGTGAAATTATTCAAATAACAACAAAGACAAATATTTTACTACAAATATCACTGGAAGTAAAACACATTTATATTAATATGAAGCACTGGGAGAACAATTGCCATTTCTCAACTTTATAGTACTGTTAGAATCAAACTAATATTTTGTTGTTCAGTTATGTCCAATTCTTCATGACCCAATGGAGAACAGTACCCCAATACTGTCCATGGGGTTTTCTTGCAAAAATACTGGAGTGGCTTGCCATTTCCTTCTCCAGTTGATTAAGGCAAAGAGAGGTTAATTGACTTGCCCAGGATCCCAGGGATATTAAGTGTTTGAGGTCAAATTTGAACTCAGGTCTTCCTGACTCCAGGCCTAGGTTCTATCCAGTGAATCTAGCTGCCCCTAAGCTAATACTAATTTGCATCAATTCACATTGAATGCCTACTGAACAGATAAGTATTGTGATTTAGGTCTAAAATTTCTATTTGCTACTTTTTGTCATTGCAGGGATTATGAATTTCTTGAATTCTATGCCTTTAAGAAATTTCACTAGAATTTATTCAAATATATTCTTTCTTTTCAGAATCATTTCCAAAATAATTTATTTAGGAGTAATTCTGTTTCTAATCCACAGAATTCTTTCTCAATCTAGTAATCCTAGTAACAATTACATAAAATCCTATGTTCTTACAATTTAATCTGTTTGAGTTGTATAGTAAGGGGGGCAGTATATATCTGTGTCTGTGTGTGTGTGTGTGTGTGTGTGTGTGTGTGTGTGACAGAGAGAGAGAGAGAGAGAGAGAGAGAGAGAGAGAGAGAGACTGTGTTATCACTGAGGATATGAGTTTAGCAATGTATTTATCAATTAATTTTAGAATCTCGTTGAAATTTTACTGCACATTTCCATTGATCTCCTGAAAAACTTCACCTGGATGAAGCATCTGAGGCTCAAATTGTCTCAAATATCTTTCTCGTAATTTTGTCTCTCTTCTCAATCAGTATCAACCAATCAATAAATATTTATTAAGTGCCTACTATATACCAGACACTGTACTAAGTTCTAGGGATACAAAAAGAGTCAAAAGACAGCCCTGTAAGTAAGAGGGGGTAGGGAAAGCTTCCTATAGAAGTTGGAATTTTATTTGGAATTCGAAGGAAGCCAGGGAGGTCATCAGAGAGAAGGAGGCCATGGGAGATAGCCAGAGGAAATACCCTGGAGACAAGAGATAGAGTGTCTTGTCCATGAAACAGCCAGGAGGCCAGTGTCACTGGATCAAAGAGTACATGTAGAGCAGTCAGGTGTAAGAAGACTGGAATGGCAGAGCTGTCAGCCCACAGACAATGTAGGGATTGAGCGACTGATCTGAGGGGGATTTCAGGGATCTCTTTGGTGCTGCTGAGGCAGGATTCTCTTGCTTTGCCCCTGCTTGGATCTGGGTCAAAGTCTTGGGTGGCAATCCTGGGGTGAGAAGGAGTGCTGACATTGTGGAGCTTGTGGCAGTGGTGAAGAGGGAAGGCTCCTCACAGTTCCAGGGCAAAAAAGAGTGCTTGTGGTCATTCACAGATAAGTAGACAGACCAGGAGAGAAGTAAAGACCTCTCCCTGATCATACCACCTTGGAAGAACTGAAAATGTACAGTTCCCTAGAAATATCCCTGAAAACAGCTGCACCAAACTCCTGAATATAGTATACCCTCCACACAGGAACCAAAGGCTTACCTTAAGAAAGAGCCAAATAGTCAAGTAATTGGCTAGAAAAATGAGCAAACAGTGGGAAAAAATCAGACTATAGAATCTTACTTTGGTGACAAAGAAGATCAAAACATACAACCAGAAGAAGACAACAAAGTCAAAACTCCTACATCCAAAGTCCACAAGAAAAATATGAATTGGTCATAGGCTATGGAAGAGCTCAAAAAGGATTTTGAAAATCAATGAAGAGAAGTAGAGGGAAAATTGAGAAGAGAAATGTGAGTGATGCAAGAAAATCATGAAAAATGAGTCAACAGCTTGCTAAACGAGACCCAAAAAGATGCTGAAGAAAAATAACACCTTAAAAATTAGACTAACCCAAATAGCAAAAGAGATCCAAAAAAGAAATGAGGAGAAGAATGCCTTAAAAAGCAAAATTGGCCAAATGTAAAATGAGATCCAAAAGAAAATTCTTAAAAATTAGAATGGAGCAAATGGAAGCTAAAAACTTTATAAGAAATCAAGAAATTATAAAACAAAACCAAAAGAATGAAAAAATAGAAGACTGTGAAATATCTCATTGGAAAAACAACTAATCTGGAAAATAGATCCAGGAGAGATAATTTTAAAATTATTAAACTACCTGAAAGCCATGCAAAAAAAAAAAAAAAGCCTAGACATCATCTTTCAAGAAATTATCAAGGAAAACTTCCCTGATATTCTAGAACCAGAAGGGAAAATAGATATTGAAAGAATCCACTAACTGCTCCTGAAAGAGATCCCAAAAGGAGAACTCCTAGGAATATTGTAGTCAAATTCTAGAGTTCCCAGGTCAAGGGGTAAATATTGCAAGCAGCCAGAAATCAATAATTCAAGTATTGTGGAAACACAATCAGGACAAAACAAGATTTAGCAGCTTCTACATTAAGAGATCAGAGGGATTTAAATATAATATTCTGGAGGTCAAAGGAGTTAGGATAAAAATCAAGAATCATCTATCCAGCAAAACTTAGTATAATATTCAAGGGGGAAAATGAATATTCAATGAAATAGAGGACTTCCAAGCATTCTTGCTGAAAAGACAAGAGCTAAACAGAAAATTTGATTTTCAAATATAAGACTCAAGAGAAGCATGAAAAGTTAAACAGGAAAGAGAAATCATAAGGGACTTACTAAAGTTGAACTGTTTACATTTCTGCATGGAAAGATGATATTTGTAACTCATCAGACCTTTCTCAGTATTAGGGTAGTTGGAGAGAATATATGTATATATAGACAGGGCACAGGGTGAGTTGTATATGAAGGTAAAATATCTGAAACAAAAATTAAGGGGTGAGAGAAGAATATGCTGGGAGAAGGAGAAAGGGAGAGGTAGAATGGGATAAATTATCTCACATAAAAGAGGCAAAAAAAAAAAGCTTTTACAGTGGAGGGGAAGAGGGGGAGTGAGAGGGAATGAGTGAATCTTACTTTCATTGGATTTGGCTTAAGGAGGGAATAACATATATACTCAATTGGGTATGAAAATCTGTTTTACCCTACAGGAAAGTAGGGGGGAAGGGGATAAGAGGGGGGATGATAGAAGGGAGGGCAAATGGGATGAGGGGACAATCAGAAGCAAACACTTTTTTTTTTTTTTTTTTTTTTCATTTCAGACGGTCTTTTAATAGGCTTCGTAAAGCCAAAGAAAACTGTATACAAGAATTCCTTAACCACTTCAAATACAATATCAATGGAATATGCATACTTCTTCCAGTAAAAAAAGGACAATATAAATAAACATTTTCAAGAACCTCTTTTATGGAAAGTTTGCAAGTCTATTTCTGGGTAATTTACAGTATACAGTAAAAATACCTTTATGCAGAGTGAACATACAAGCAGTTTCTCTTTAGATATACCAAGGTGGTCTGCCTCTCCACAAACCCTCACGGCTGCATTCCTACCTTGCTACACTAAAGAAAGGTTACAAAAAGTTGAAGGTAACGCACTTAAAAAAAAAAAAAGCCAAACCTCCACAGCTTGTTCAGCTTCCCGTGAACATTGAATTTAAGGTCCTTTTCTAGCTCAAAGAAAACCGAACCAGGGCCCCCAATTTCACAAGTTTTTGTTGTAAAAAGAAAAAAATTTTTTAAAAATTAAAACGAAACCAAAAGAAAAACAACAAAAAAGAAAACCACCACACCTTGGCTCATGACGAAAAGAAAAAATAAAATCCGGAAGTGCTTTCAAAAATGCTTAAAAAAAAAAAAAACACTTGAGAACAGACAAGAGCTTTCTTAAAAGAAAAGTCTAATTAGGCCATCTCATGTCCGAAGCTGTCAGGCTGTGTTTGACAAGATCAGAACTGATAATACTACAAAAGTGAATACAAGTAGATGGGTACTACACAATAACGATTCAGCGAAGCTCCAAAAATCTTTATAAATACAGCCATTGGAAGGACGATCTTGATTCAGGAAGGATTTTTACTCGTTGTGTGTAGCATAACTGTCATAGCTGTCTCTGTAAGATCCTCCTGAAGATCGGTCACCGTAGCCTCCTTGACTCCTGCTGCTGCTGTAATAGTCTCTGGAACCTCCATATCCCCCACTTCTTGATTCAAATCTGCTCCCCCCATAACCTCGGTCTCCACCTCCTCTAGAAAAACCACGGCCTCGACCCCGGCCTCCACGGAAGAAGCCTCGGCCACTGGATGAACCTCCTCGGTACCCACGGGACCGGTTTTCTGATGATTTGCCTGCCTGGTCAACTCTAATCTGCCGCCCATCAACAGACTTTCCATTCATGGCCATCATTGCATCTTTAGCATCATCTATGTTCTCAAATGTAACAAAGCCAAAACCTCTGGATCTCTGAGTTTCCCTGTCTTTCACAACAACAACTTCAGCAATCTGTCCATACTTTGAGAAGACCTGTTCCAATGATTGTTCATTGGTATCAAAACTCAGTCCACCAACAAAGAGTTTTCCTTCATCTGATGCCATCTTGACCGGTGTGTTGGATGGGGCGGGAAGGATAAGCGGTATCAGCAGACAGACCACAGCGACCTGAGCCTCCTAACAGGAAAATCAGAAGCAAACACTTTTGAAGAGGGACAGGGTCAAAGGAGAGAATAGAATAAATGGGGGAGTGAGATAGGATGGAGGTAAGTATAGTTAGTCTTTCACAACATGACTGTTATGGAAGTGTTTTGCATGACTGCACATGTATAACCTATATCAAATTGCTTGCCTTCTCAATGAGGGGGAAGGGAGAGAATGTGGAACTCAAAGTTTACAAAACAAATGTTAAAAGTTGTTTTTTACATGCAACTGGGAAATAAGATATATAGGCAATGGTGTATAAAAATTTGTCTTATCTGACAGGAAAATACAAGGGAAGGGGATAAGAGAAGGGGTGGAGGGGTGATAAAAAGGAAAGCAGATTGGGGTAAGTGGTAATCAAAATGCACACAATTTCTGGGTTGGGGGAAGGGAGAGATGGAGAGAAAATTTGGAACTCAAAGTCTTGTGGAAGTGAATGTTGAAAACTAAAAATAAATTAAAGAGAAAAAACTTAAAAAAAAAACCAAATATCTCATTTGATTCTCGCAACTCTAGGAGGTACGTGTTATTATTATCCTCATTTTATAGATGAAACTGAGGCAGACAGAGGCTGAGTTGCCTAGGGTCACACAGCTAGTAAATGTCTGAAGACAGATTTGAATTTAGAATTTCCTTGACTCCTGGTCCAACTCTCTATCCACTGTATCTTGCCTAGCTGCCTCAAATATAAACCCCTTTGGCATTTAAAGATCTTCATGACTTGGCCCTACCCTGCCTTTCCAGCATGTTATACTTTACTTCCTTCCATTCCTACTATGGTCCAGGCAAACTGTTTTTCTTGCTATTTCTCACACTGACCTGTATCTTCTCTCTGTGCCTAACCTGCTAGGAAAGTAGGTTGGCACAGCAGGTCAAGTACTAGTCCTGGAATCAGGAAGATGTGAGTTCAAGTCTAGCCTCCAACACTTACTAGCTGTGAGTCTGGGCAAATCACTTGACATACATTTGCCTCAGTTTCCTTTTTTAATGGGGATAATATTAGCACCTGCCTTCCAGAGTTGATATGAGGATGAGTTGCTATTTGTAAAAGTACTTAGCACAGTATCTGGTACATTGTTGTAGTTCAGTCATGTCTGACTCTTTATGAGTTTTTTATAGAGTTTTCTTGGCAAAGATACTGGTATGGTTTTCCATGTCCTTCTCCAACTCATTTGAGAAATGAGGAAACTGAGGCAAACAGAGTTAAGTCACTTGCCCAGAGTCACACAGCTAGTCAGTGTCTGAGGCTGGACTTAAACTCAGGAAGATCAATCTTCCTGACTCCAGGTCCAGCACTCTATCCACTGCACCACCTAGCTGCCCATGATCTGGTATATATCTGCAGATAATTAGCATTTAACAAATGTGTCCTTCCTTCCTCTGACCTGAAACCTGTGTCTGGAAGGTTCTTCCTTCTTCCTCACCTCTGCCTTTTGAAATTCTTGATTTTCCTTCAAGATTTATCTCAAGTGGTACCTTCTGCATGAGGCCTCTCCTGGTCCCCCACCAGCTGCTAGAGTCTTAACCCCTCCCCCATCTGCTTTGTATATGGTTTGCATATACCTCTAGAAATGTATTAAAATGCAAGCTCTTGAAAGGCAGAGACCACTTCCCTTTTGTCTTTGTATCATCAGCACCTAGCACTGTGTCTGGCCCATGATAAAAACTTGATAACTGTTTATTGATTGGTTGATTGACCTCATTGAGCCTCAATTTCTACACAGGTAAAATGAAGACTAATAATAGTACCCACCTCATAGAGCTGTTATAAACCTCAGGTGAGATAATAGATGTAAAATTATTCTCCAGTCTTGAAATATTACATAAATATGAGCCATTACTATGACTTGTTTATTACTTAAGGTATGACCCAGACTTTGTATGGGTAGTGCACAGGAAAAATTATTAGTTTCTCTGTTTGACAGTAATTATGTGTTGTGGATATTCAAGAAACACTGGTATATAAAATCAGTTTGTGACAACAAGAAATATAAGTGATTCTATATGCAGAGGAAAGTTTTCTGGAAAACAGTAAGAGACCAACCAGGCAAGACTAGTTAAAATGTCTTACAGGCTAAGGCTCTATCCCAAGGTTCTAAGTTCTTCGAGATTTATTATGAGTATCTTAATTCTTAACTTTATTTATTTTTAAAAGAAAATAAAAATGAAGAAAATAAATCTCAATACAAATCAAATATGATACAAATCTAACATTTGGAATTCATTACATTCAAGGTTTATTAATGATAATTGTTTTGATTTTATATTTTAAAAATGAGAAATAAATTCAATGCTGATTTTTTTCAAATGTACTAAAAATGTCATTATAACTCATTATTTCATAGATTTGAATACCAAATCCAAAATCAAGTACCCTGAGACATAACTAGAAAGAGTGAAAAAAGTGTGAGTCTTCTCTGTTTATAGAGTTTCATTGTTTAGGTGTGTGCTAGAGACAGCTGACCCAAAAATAAATTGCTAAATTGTTAGTATTTATGTGAGTAGTATTTACACCTTGGAAAAGAGCAAACATTATAAATCAAGGTTTGATTTACTGTTTTGTCAATTGCCTGGACTTAAGAAAGTGGCAGTAAAAATGTTAATAATGCATTCATATTAGATTTAAAAGTGTGTCTGTGGGGGGCGGAGCCAAGATGGCGGAGTAGAAACAGCTCTTCCAAGCCTCTCTGCCCCCAGATTCCCCACAAACTATGTAAAAAAGGACTGTGAACAACTTCTGGAGCCCCAACACCCACAGAACGACACAGAGAAGCTAACCTCCCGCTGAGGGCAGCCCAGCAGCCCTGCAGGAAGGACCAGCGCAGCAGTCTGGGAGCCGGCAGCGCAGGAGCCGAGCTGAGCCCAAGTCCGAGTGAGCCGAGGTTTTAGCCCCAGGGCGGCAGGGCCAGCAGCCGGCTGGAGGAACCCCAGAACACCAGGAGTTGTGGCGACTCCAGAATTATCAACTTAGACATGCCTAGGACAAAGTAAGAGGTTAGTGTCCTATGGACTTTGGGACCTGTATTTGGGGAATGCGTCAGCTCCCTCCCCTGGGGGCTAGAAGCCGCTGAGGAGACACGCCATTTTGTAGTTTTCAGAGGCATTTCCGGCTCCCAGCCTGCAAATCGTGGGGAGATCCAGCGATCAGTCTTGGGGGGTAATCGCTCTTGCTTTAACCTCCCTGGATCTGGATTGTGATCTAGGGTGGAAGTTGTGGGTGGGTTTACAGCTTGCCAGAAACGGAAGTTGCCCCCCACACGTTCAGGACGAAAATTCCTCTATCTGGCCTTAAAGCCATAGTGTGGCAACAAGCCCAAAAGTCAAGCAATCAAGTGGCAACATGCCAAGGCAAAGAAAACAGAAAAATGCAACCCTAGACTCCTATTTTGGGGGCATAGAGCGGGAAAAGGACTGTGAGGTCAGAAGTCCTGCTCCAAAAGCCCCAGGGAAAAACATGAGCGGGTTGCAGGCCATAGAGGACCTTAAGAAGGACTTTAAAAATCAAATAAGTGGAGGAAAAATTGGAAAGAGAAATGAGAAGGATGCAGGAAAAGTATGAAATGAGGGTCAACAGCCTGACTGAGGAAAACAACACCTTAAAAAAATAGACTAACTCAAATGGCAAAGGAGGCCCAAAGGGCAATGAGGAGAAGAATGCCTTAAAAAGTCGAATTTGCCAGATGGAAAAAGAATCTCAAGAGTTCACTGAGGAGATTCATTCCTTCAGAGTTAGACTGGAGCAAATGGAAGCTAATGACTTTATGAGAAATCAAGATGCTGTTAAGCAGATCCAAACAAATGAAAGATTAGAAGGCAGTGTGAAATATCTCATGGGAAAAACCACTGACCTGGAAAATAGATCCAGGAGAGACAATTTAAAAATTATTGGACTGCCTGAAAGCCATGATCAAAGAAAGAACCTAGAAATCACTCTTCAAGAAATTCTCAAGGAAAATTGCCCTGATGTTTTAGATCCAGAGGGCAAAATAGAGGTTGAAAGAATCCACAGATCACCTCCTGAAAAAGATCCCAAAAAGAAAACTCCAGGAATATTATAGCCAGGTTCCAGAATCCCCAGATCAAGGAGAAAATACTACAAGCAGCCAGGAAGAAACAATTTCAATATTGTGGAAACACAATCAGAATAGCCCAGGACCTGGCAACTTCTACACTGAGGGATTGAAGGGCATGGAATATGATATTCCAGAGGGCAAAAGAACTGGGAATGAACCCAAGGGTCACCTACCCAGCAAAACTGAGAATTTTGTTTCAGGGGAAAATATGGTCATTCAGTGGAATAGAGGACTTTCAAGCATTCTTGAGGAAAAAACCAAGAGTTGAATAGAAAATTTGACATCCAGACGCAAGAAGTAAGAGATGCCTGAGAAGGTAATCAGGGAAAAGAAATCAAAAGGAACTTATCAAAGTTGAACTATTTACATTCCTATATGGAAAAGCAATAATTGTGACTGATGATATCTTTCTCACTATGAAAATAATGGAAGAAGGGGTGTGGTCATATGAATACATATGTGAATGTGTGTGTATATGGTTAAAGTTATATATGGATAGAGGGCATAGGTTGAATTTGTTGGGAAGGGAGAATACTCAAGGGATGAAATTATGAGGTGAGAGAGGAAAATGGCAAGAGGAGATGGGGAGAGACAGGGTAGGGTAAACTATCCCATGCAGAAGAAGCAAGGGGAAGTGGTTGCAAAGGAGGGGGAGAATAAGGAAGGCTAAAAAGGCAAAACCACATTCACATTGAATTTGGTTCAGGGAGAAAATGACATACATACTAAATGGGATATCTCAACCTGCAGCAGGATAGGGGGAAGGGGGATGAGAGGAGGGATGATGGATGGGAGGGCATCCTTGGGGTGAGGGGAGGTTGGAAGTACCCACTATAGAAGAGGGACAGGATCATGTAGGGAATGGACCAGGTGGGGAGTGGGATGAGTGGGAGGGAATTATAAGCAGCCTTGTACAATATATCTACTATGATAATGTTTTGCATAGCTAGACATGTACAACATATACTGAATTACTTATCTCCCAAGAAGGAATGGGTGACAAGGGAGGAAGGAAATGGATCTGAAATTCGAGGTCGTAACATTAAATGTTTCAAATATATATAAATACTATTAATAATACTCTTTTGCCTATAATTGGGAGATAAGATGTGCAGGCATTGGGACACAAAGATTTATCTTCCTCTAATGGAAAAGTCGATGGGGGTATGGGAGAAGGTATGGGAGAGAGCAGATTGGAGGAAGCGATATCTTGTGGGACTGCTATTCTGGGAGGTTGGGTAGGGGAATAATGGGGGGAAAATGATTGTAACTCAAAATCTGGCATAAATGAATGATGTAAAACAGAAGTTAATAAAGCATTTGTTTAAAAAAAAAAAGGGAGAGGTCTTAGGGCCATCTCCTTTCTTAGTCCAGGTGGCCCTGTGAAAGAGCTTTGGTCCATGGCCTTCTGTACTAGATAAAGGGGCAGAGAAGGGCATGCTAAAGCCAGCTTACAATAGTCCATTGTTAAATTTTCAGTGTGTTTGATTTATTTTTTATTGATTGCCTAGACTTAAGATAATGTTCTTGTTGATTGCCTAGACTTAAGTTTTAATAATGTAGATTAAGCTTAAAAAAAAAAAAAAGTGTGTCTGTGTACATTCCCCTTCTCTCCCCAGAGCTGGTTGGTAAACTTTTGCCAGCACTTTCCTGATTGTATTACAAAAGGGAAAGGGTAAAAGGCAGATTTATTTCCCATCCCACCTGAATCAAATACTCAAACAGATCTGGATCTCACTTGCCATGGGCTACTCAGTGTCCAGCACTAAACATGATTTGGAGACATGAATAAAAAATGACCAGGCCATGTGGGTACTTCAAGAAAGAACCATGAACTCCATTTATTGATTCTTAGGACAAGGTTTTTGTAGAGCAATGAGACAAAAAAGACTCAAGTATTCTTATCATTATCTTAGTCTGTCATATCCTGGAAGTAGCATGGCAGTAAGGCTTTTGTTCTCTAGGTGCTAGAAGGTCTTAGGAAAAGTCAGTTAACTCCTTTCACATGCAGTCACATTACAAAGGATGCTCTTGAGAGCTGGCTTCCAGGCCAGAAACCAAAGCAAACCATCAAGGACATCTGCATAGGAACTGACCACCTAAGAATTCAAATATTTTGTTTTTTTAACAGCTAAAGTCTTGGGGCAGAACCTATTGGTCTCAGAACTCAAACAATGTGTAACCCATAACAAAGAACTCAGGAGCTAACTTAACCAAAAATGTTGCATCTCAAGGAGCTCTTTGATATTAAAGTCCAATGATAGTGGACTATCATTGAGTAATTATCTGAGTCCTGGATCAGGCCTCTTTGGCTCCCAACACTCACTAATATGAATATTCCCTCAAACAAGGCACATCCCATGCTGTACACACCTGGCTGTCTTCCATAGCTCTGAACTCTTGTCCATAAGTTTATGGCAAGGGATCCTGTCGGGTCTGACATCCTACCCACTTTTATTACTTTATTTTGACATCATGAGAATATCAATAGAGCAAACAAATTGTCTATGCATTAGTTATCCTTGACTCTTATCAGATGACAAAGGCTTCATTGCCTTAGTCAAGATGTTCTTAACCATCAACTGTTGGGTCCATGGATAGATTTCTGTTTTTTAACTTGTATAGGGGATACTTACATCTCTATTTCAATATAATTGATTTCCTATGTAATCCTCTACTTTATCATTCTATTTTATATATTATGTTTGTTTTATATATTATATAAATACATATGTTGTATATATTTTATATATTATATATGTAATATAATATATAACTTATTTTATACATTTGAATACATTATTCTAAAAGGAGGGGCATGTTGGCTTCATCACACTTGCCAAAGAAGTCCAAGATATAAAAAAGAAGCTTAAAAAAGCCTGCTTTAATCGCTTACCAGTATAATGCTCCCCTCTGTTACTGCTCTCCTCCTCTCTCCCAGCTGAAGAACAGGGTTATTAGTGCTTTTTTTGTGGAGTGGAGGAGGGGGTAGGTGAGAGAAGATCCAGTTATGAGAGCAGAAGTGGTTAATAATGGGAGACAGCATGATGATGACGACACTGCCCCTTCCTTGTGCTGGCTACTGAGCCCACTCATCCTAGCTGAAGTACAAAAGGTAGCTGAAATAGGTAGATAGGTAGGTAGACAGGTAGGCAGAGAGCTGAGACCAAGGCCAGAGAAAAGATCAACTGTCATAAGCTCTAATTTGTACCAAATCCCAAGTCATACTCCTGGGTTAAACCAAGATCCCAATTTCTAAGACTTCAGATGGATTTATAAATTGAACATTCTGTATTCTTTCTACTCCTTTGCCTGCACACTGGAAGGTCAAGCATGGGGAGGACCTGAATAAACTCAAACTGTGCATTTATTTAGTCCAAAGTAGTTTCTTACTATCTAAGGACACTCACAAGAGGCATTTGGGAGATATTTTATTATGCATTATTTTCTTGTTATGGCATACTATTTTTTTGTTTCTCAAGTTGCTTTCTAAGTAAAAACAATTCTATGCAGTATCCAAGCACATTTGTCCATATCTATGGAGAACTAGCGTCAGTAAAACAGAGTTCCTGGCCCAGGACCAGTACAGGAAAGAAGCAGAGTTTGCCAATGCATGGGGATTCAAGAACTGGTTTTTGATCAGGTAAATCCATAGGTTTCTATGCCTTTCAATAATGCAGCCTTGTGTAGGGAAACAGAGAGGAAGAACAGAAAGTTCCTAGATCTCTGAGAACCCAGGACTTCTGCTCAGTGGGGTGCCTGTGCAAACTGTCTTGGTAAGCATGAGACTCCTCAAGACCCTGATACTTTTTTTATCAAATAGGTCTGAGCAAATGTATCGATCTCATCTGGTGGTTTTTACCAGAAATTAGACTTAACATATTAAGCTGTTCCTTGACCTTTCAAAATACTGCGCTCTTATTTCCTTATAATTGTTTTTTCTTCAAGAAAAGATATAAGATTAATGTGCTAAATAAGGATTGTAAGCCATTGGGTTCCATTAGGAGCCTAAACCAATCCATTAGTTAAATAAGTCTTGGTTAGTCAAGTCCATAAAAATAAGTCCATCTCTCAAGGTCCAAATTGATTTCTGCAACATTTGAGGCAAGAAGAAGGAGTATTCTAGGCCCTGGCAAACCCTACTGCAGAGAGGACAGGAAAATAGAAAAGCCCCAGTACCAAGTTTGAAGAAAAACCCTATGAAAGTTCAGCTGAGGCAACTAGTCATATGTAACAAATGTATCTGTCAGCCAAGTATAGCCAGGAACTGCCTACGTTTTCTATTATTTGCTGTTGTTTCATGTAATCTCTATGGTGAATAATACAAGTTCACATTTGTACAGCATTGTAGCTACAAAATGGTTTCCCCACAACAACCCTATGACAAAGGTAAGGCAAGTATTATTATCACCATTTTGCAGATGAAGAAACTAAGGCACAGAATGGTAAGGCAACTTGCCTATATTTATACTGCAAGTAAGTCTTAGATCCAGGATTTCAACTTCTGGCTTCTGGCTTCAAGTCCAGGTCAAAGGGCAAAATAATTGAAGTAAAAACACACTTCTCACACATCTGTATTCCCCATAATTCCTAGTAGGGAATTGGGAACCTAGCGTCTGTTCTTAATCCTCTCCATGAACTCTCTTAATTCTCCCATCCACTCTCGTGACTTCAGTTATTAATTTCAGGAGGTTAACTCCTAAATCTATATCCAACCACACTTACTTTTCAGAATCACATTTCTATAAGCCTTAAAGATATCACCACCTGGATGTTTCACCAATATCACAAATTCAACATGCTCAAAATTAAACTCAGTCTCTTCTTTAAAAAAAAACAACTGTCTTTTCCCCCTTAAATACTCAAATGCATCTGTTTGCTAATATATCTGGTAGTTCCCTCCAGGAATGGAATTAACAATTCATCCTTGACTATCTGTCCTCTATAACTCTTGCCTGTGTCTTCCCAAGAGTTCACCATAGGAATTCCACCCACTATAGCCTTTGTTAACTTTCTCCCAACATTATGAGTTGACCAGTGGTGGAATATGACAAAGGTGGGATTTGTTCTGTGAAGTTTAGATTAGTCAAAGGGCTGCACTTGAGGCCCTAGAAGGCCACTGTGGCCTCAAGGTTTCAGGTTCCCTACCCTTGCAATCATACACCTGTGGTCTTTTGCTCTCACCGTATGACCAACTATAGTATCAATGTAATATTCACAGCACCAACGGTCACTATAAACATGCCTGCATAGTGCTTGATTAAAATATAACCGATTCTCCATGTAGAAGACAGAAGCAAAACATTTATTCAGACACCAGAAAACCAAATCCCAAAACCAATAAGCTGATTTCATCATAGTAGCAAAGAAGTTAGTTAATAAACCATAAGAGCACAGAGAGCCACAGCATCCTTTAGCCTTCTCACAAACCAACATTTATTCATAAGCCTGTCTCCTTTGGATACATCCTCTCCTCCCTCCAGTCTCTAACTTCTCTGACTCCCAGCTTCCTGTGGGCTCTGCTCCCCTGTTCAGCAAACTCCTCCCACCACAGGCTCCATGTAATTACATTCAGCCTACTAGGGGCAGGGTTTATTTTCAAAGCAGGGAAGGTCTTCAAATTCTCTTAGGCTTATTAAGAGGTAGGGAAGATCTTCAAATCCCCATGACCATTAAGCCAACCTACCTTCTACTTCAGTCATCTGATGCTTTGTCGATATCCTTTCTTCCTCATCTTTGGAGTTCCTCATTGGATGTATGTTGCAGCCTGCTCACACTAACCATATTGCCTTCCATATGCTCATCTTTAGTTCTTTGGAGGCAGTCATTTTCCAGGTCTTGCTGCCCTACAATTGTTGTTATTCAGTCATTTCAGTCATGTTTGACTCTTCATGACCTCATATGTGGTTTTCTTGGCAGAGATACTGGAGTTGTTTGCTATTTCCTTCTCCAGCTCATTTTACAGATGAGGAACTAAGAAAACAAGGTTAAATGATTTGCACAGGGTCACAGACCTAATCAGAGTCTGAGGCCAGGTTTGAACTTAGGAAAATGAGTCTTCCTGGCTCTAAGCTCATGCTGTATCCACTGTGCCACCTAGCTGCCCCACTGCCTTGCAGTAACACTGGCAAAACATCTGTATTGAAAAGATGGGTTTTTGCTGTTCCTGCAAGTGTGGGGTCAGCGAAAGAGCACAGCAATTTCCAGAAAGCAATACAGTCCGATCTGCTCCTCTTTTTCAGCTCTGGGTCTAGCTCATCATTCATCTGTATTGTCTGTTCTGGGTATATAAACTGTCTGATAAACTCTATAGGGTATCCACTTCAATTATGCTAAAATCTTGGCAACAGATGGTCTTCATCTATTTGGTCTTTTCTATGTGGGTATATAGATAAACTCCTTTGAATGATTAGATCTATTAGACTCTGTAATGTAAATCAGTAAGTCAATCAACAATCATTTATTAAGTAATCTCCCTAAGTCAGACCCTCATATACTTTCTTCTCTGCCTTCAGCCTTTTCTATCTTCAAACCATCCTTCACAGTGCTACCCAAGTTAAAAATGATAACAATAATAATTTAAACAAGAATTTCTTATTAAGTACCCTCTGTGTCAGGCACTGTGCTAAGCGCTTTACAAATATTATCTTATTTGATCCTCACAACAACCCTGAGAGGTGGATGTTATTGTTATCTCCGTTTTATGAATAAGGAAACTGAGGTAGACAAAGGTTAAGTGACTTGCCCAGAGTCGCACAGCTAATAAATTTCTGGAGCCAGATTTAAACTCAGGTCTTCTAACCTCAAGTTCAGGGCTCTGTCTACTTACTGTACCACCTCACTATAATCCTAGTGCTAATATGCCACACTAATAACGTCACTACTCTACAACCAAAATTGTCAGTAGCTACTCATTGCCTAGTAAACAAGTATAAATTCTTAAATCTGGCATTAAATTTAACTTCACAATCCAACTATTTTTCCAGTCCAAAATGCTATGCAAAAACATCAGCTCTTATTATTACTGTTATTATTGGGAGGCAGCAAAGCTTAATGGATAGAGCAGTAAGCTGGAAGTCAGGAATTTGAAATTCATCTCTAACTCCACAAGTGGAAGAAGTTTCCATACCAAGAGTCCCTCATGCATATGAAATCACTGATCCTTTGAAGATTCATCTATTTTTAATATTCCTGTCTTCCCAACTCAAATTTTCAAACACTATGAAGGCAGCTTATAAGATTTATTTTCTATTTCATTTAACAGGTGGGATACTTGTAAAAGAGCATGGAAATCATCCTTTTCCTGACTAATACTATCATGAATGCCCCAAGGCCCACCTCATCACAACTTGCTTGTACAAATGGAGTCTTTTCTCCTTTTGTCTTCACAGTTACTCATGGGACTGAACATGACAGCCAGTGTTCCCTTGGGTATTTCCCTTGTGGAAATGCAACCAAGTGCTTACCTCAGCTACTCCACTGTAATGGGGTGGATGACTGTGGAAATCATGCCGATGAAGAAAATTGTGGTAAGTGAACAGATCATGATCCTATAGAGACAATAGAATCCATAATCAGGAAAAAGAAAGGAGAAAAGAGAAAATTCAGTAGCAGAATGAAAGATAAACTTGGCTTTAAAAAAATTCATCATTTTACTTCCCCTTTAGCTCCCCATCACTTCAAAGACTGGAATCCCACATATCAGGGAGGTTAGAGATGGGATTCCTGTTCAGGTACATGTTGGATTGAATTCTGAAATTCTATGAATTCAACATTAATTTGTGGGGTTTTAATATAAGCCCTATGAAAGGACTCTGTGATAAAATGTGACTTTCAGTGGGGAATTAGCAGTTTAATCAACTTCTTTTATATTTTTCCACCTTATCTCACTTAGGGATCATTGTGCACATATTAATTAGATTCAATTCTATTTTAAAAAATTAATTACCTACTACATGCAAGGAACTTCTGTTGGATTCTGGGGATGATAAAGACAAAAGTGTCAGGGGGAGGTCACTATCCTTGAAGAACTTACATTCTACTGAGGGGATGAAACATGTATGTAGTTAAGTCAATACAAAGTATTTCAAGAGGGAGAAAGCCCTTATAGCAGGGGGAATCATGGAGCAGGAAATATCTGCAGCAGCAAGCACCCTAGCATCCCCAGGGTGGCTGCCAACACAGGTTCTTAGATCTGCTTTTCTAAAGGAAAGCAACTCATTAACAATCTTGCTTTAATCAATCAAACATATCATTTACCTAGTTAGGGGAAAAAGTCAGCATCCTGAACTGAGTATACAGACAGGTTACAAAGCAGAAGTTACAAGAAGACAGAGAAACATTTCAGCAGACAGGCCTCCAACTATCTGACCATTACAGTTACCAGAGAGGGAAGCATCAACATCTGGGTTTTCAAAGCTGGGGGGCTCAACAGCTGCCCAGAGTCTCGTCTGGTCAAATCACACAACACTTCTCAAAGTGAGCCCCAAAGCAAAGCCTCACATCAGGGTTTATATAGCCTTCTCCTGGCTCAGAGAATGTAACAATCCTCTTGACCCACTGCCCAATCGGAAAGCATTCCTGAAAACCAAGCCTCCCACCATAGGCTCCAGGTGCACTTAAGCCTATCAAAGGGCCTAGGGGCAGGGAAGATCTTAAATTCCCATTCCCATAACAGTGTCTGAGTTGTGCTAAGGAACTTATTAGGCAGAAATGAGGATGTTTATACCTTGATATAATAGGTCTACTCAATTAACCTTTGGTCCTTCTCAAATCTTCCCTAGAATAGAGGGAAAACAAGAAAGTCCAGTAGAAAAGGTGTTTAGACACATACAGCTGGTGTAGTGAAGGAGAATAGAACAGTCCTGAAGAAGCAGGAGTATTTGCACTGAGAACACCCCAGTTGTTTCTGCATCGATACTATACATTTCAGATACAGTCAACAAGCCCCTGCACTCAGGTTACCTGAAGCCATGAAAATTAGTTTACATTACTTGAATCCTCTGACTTTAAAGCATACACAAAAGCAAAGGTTTGGGGCAATAAACCACAGTATAATGTATGCCATTCATTGAGAATTTTTGCAGATGATGGGTAGATATACTTAATATAATTTGAAGTAAAATATCTATATAATATTGCTATTATTATTATTTTTGCTTTCTAGAGTCAAAGGAATTTAGTTACCTCTCAGAGGAAACAGAATCTCTAATCTGGGTAAATTGTCCCAATGTGATAACAATGTCTCAATAACAGCAGAAACGGTCTGAACTGTGTGGTTTATGTTGTAGCACATATGAATTAGAAAATATTATAGACTTTTCCCCTTTTAAAAATCAAAACGTTCACATATTAAAATATGTTAGATATCAACATATTAAAATATCAAATATTATCATAAAATGTAACTCTTTCCTAAAATAGCTAAAGAAGTTAACATTTAATTAAATTTTAGGATGAAGTTTTAGAGTTGGGTTTCCAGCTATTAGGTTATGATGTATGACCTTTTTGATGCCAGCTATTAAATTATGAAATATGACCCTTTGATTGGTAGTCACTACATTTGCTTACCATAGTTCATTGGACTTTTAAGTGGAAAACCACAAGGAAGGTAACATGGTGACTCCTTGTGGCTTAAAACATAGCATAGTAGCAACAGCACTAAATTTGGCATCAAAATTCCCAGGCTCAAATTCTAGCTCTACTTGCTTATTACTTAGTAAGATTGGGACATGTCACCTAACCTCTCTTTGCCTCAGTTTCTTCAAAATATGTATGACTCCTATTATCCTTTCCCGCTCTAAACCCCATGGTCCTAACTACTATAAACAATTTGTCAATTATTCTATATAACCTGATGATGTGAGTACATTGAAGTTAAATAACTTGCCCAAGGTTACATGCCAGTTTTTTTGTGTGGGTGTTAAGTATCTGAGGCCGGAATTGATCCCAGGTCCTCCCCACTCTTACTCACTGTGCCACCTAGCCGCCCCTGAGCAACATTTTAAAAAATAATCGGAAAAGTAGAATGTGAACATTGGGAATTTCAAATGAAATGGACCATTTCTTATGTAATCATAGCAAATTCAGCTCAACTCTCACTGCTTCTCATTTGCCATGAGAAATTGTCCAACAACCTGAAAAGCAAATATTAAAAACATCTCATGAAAAATCATACCAGAGTTTTCCAGAAACTGTGCTGCTGGTGATTTATGGGAAAAAAGCAACAGAAGAGCAAATAAAATCTATATTTGCTAATTGGATAAAAAAATTATCTGCTGGGAAGATTCAGGAGATTGCTAAACATAGGAAATCATTCACAAATTGTGAATACATAAAAAAAGTTTTGTGAATGTATTGGAATACCTTTATAGCAGTTTTAAAGACTAAAATAATTCAAATATTAAAAGATAAGTAATTATCTGTGAAAATGATTAGAGATCATTTAATTTAATAACCATACATGAAGTATTCTATATAGTATATTGTGTGTATACACACATACATACGCACATAAATATACATACCATATGTGAGATACTCGGCTTGGCATTGGGGGGTACAAAAACAAAAAGTAAAAGTTCTGCCCTCAGAGCCCTTACTAATATGATCATATTTACTTATAACCAACCAGCAGGTTAAATCTGCATCATCATATTCTATAGTATGAGATGTATCATGGGAGCTGGATGCAATTCTGCTTGTTTGCCTCCTAAACAAATATGTTAATGCTAAAGGGTCCCATGAAGAATTAACAACACTGTTACCACTCAACAAGGGAAAAACTAGCAAGGAAGATTTTTCATCTACACTTACAGAATGTTTGAAACACAAATAAATTGACATCAGTACATCTCTTTCTATTGCTGCTGATAGGGTTTGAGTATAAAGGAAGTAAATTTTCCTCTTTAAAAAAAAATAGCATTCCATTTCCCTTCATAACCCACCAGATGCACTTTATGTGCAAATATTGCTGAAGGAAATAGCAGAGGAATGGTTTTAGTCCCATAGCTTGTCAACAAAATTAAGGTGATCACCCTTGTGCACCATTTTGAGCATTTCTACAGGAAGGTGACAGTCAATATCCCGAGCTTCTCCTGCCTAACACGTTATGATGGCTCTACAGAGGTGATGTCTAAATTTTCATTCTGTCTCAAACAAGTAAAGGCGTTAGGAGGCGGGGGAGGGGGGAAGAATGGAGGCTTTTGAGTATAGGGAATAACTGAAATTCTTTTTCTTGATGAGCACGGCTTCTCATTTAAACATGCCAAATGATGGAGTGGGAGATGAAGGGCTGACTTTGGAAAGAAGTTCTTTTATTGGAATGAATGCTCTCTGCATTTAAAGGAAATTGAGAGAGGCACATTTGTGTTTGCAGACCTTGCAGCAATAAAAGCTGTGAAATAATCATGGGTCAAACTTTAGTTCTTTGCAGAAATAGCCATCAACAGCCAAGGCATATTTGCTGAAAGATTTCAGGATTTTTGAGAAAAAAATAGCAGCTTTTACCGTTCTAATTAAACCCTAAATAGATTCAAAGTCCAAAGTTTTGTGCAATTTAACCTTTAGCAATCTTGTCGATAAGATTAAGAATTAGATCTTTAGGGGGCAGCTAGGTGATGCAGTGAATAGAGAACCAGCCCTGGAGTCAGGAGGACCTGAGTTCAAATTCAGCCTCAGACACTTAACACACTTATTAGCCCTGTGACCTTGGGCAAGTCACTTAATCCCAATTGCCCTCGGAAAAGAAAGAGAGGGAGGGAGGGAGAGAGGAAGGAAGGAAGGAAGGAAGGAAGGAAGGAAGGAAGGAAGGAAGGAAGGAAGGAAGGAAGGAAGGAAGGAAGGAAGGAAGAATCGGATCCTTAGAGTTATAACAGGGTTCCTCGCTAAAACTCATAGCTTAAAAAAAAAACACACAAGAAAAGATGATAGTCAATGTTGACATTGTTTTCCAAAATCACACTAATTTCTATTGTTCTGCAAAGAAAGAGCCATACAGAGGTGCGCTGGACCCAGCTCACACCAGCTCCCTCAATAATTATTAAATTTTCAGTGTTTAATCATTTACACCTCAGAAATTGGCAAATACTATAGATCAGGGCTTAATTTATTGTTTTATTGATTATCTAGACTTAAGACAGTGATGGAGAAAATTTTTAAAAGGTTAAGAAAAGGATGGCAATAATGTAGGTTTAACTAAGTGTCTTGCTTTCTTACAACACAGCCTGTGAGAGCTGTTGTTAAACATCTATAGCACACCCTTATTGCTATGTAGCAGGAAGTCAGACTGAAAGGATAAAAGACTGACTTTGAAATGAGAAAAATTTGGGACAAGACCTGCCTCCCATATATATTAGCTTTGTATACTAGCTATGACTCCAAGGGAGTATACTAGCTGTATACTAGCAGGTATACTAGTATACCTGCCTCCCATATATATTAGCTATGTATACTAGCTATGACTCCAAGGGAGAGTCACTTAACTCTCAGTGCCCTGGCAACTTTTTGAGATTACAAATGAGCTGCCCGTGTGCATCAGTGAAAGGAATTTCCAACCAGGAGTTCAATAAGCTAATAAAATTACAGGTTTAGATTTTTTAAAAATATGTCTAAAGCAATGTGCTAAGAATTGGGGATATATAAATAAAAGTAGCAGAGTCTTTGCTTTCCAGGAATTTATAACCTTGTAGGGATGAGATGGGGGTAGCTAAATAGCACAGAGAATAGTGAGCAGAGCTTGGAGTCAGGAAAACTCATTTTCATGAGTTCAGACCTAACCTCAAACACTTACTAGCTGGCTGTGTGATGCTGAACAAGTCACTTAACCCTGTTTGCTTCAGTTTCTTCATCTGTAAAATGAGTTGGAGAAGTAAATGCCAAACCACCCCAAAATCTTTGCCAAGGAAACCCCAAATGGGGTCAAAAAGAGTTGTAAGTGACTGAACAATAACAAAGAAAGGAATAAGATAATACATCTCAGAGTTTATATGGTACTTTAAGGTTTGCAAAGTACTTTAGAGATATTATCTTATTTAAGGGACATGATAACTCTGTGAATTGAATACAATTTTGAATCATTTCACCATTTTGCAGGTAAGAAAAAAGCTCACAGAGTTTTAATGAACTTATCATGCAGGTAGTTTTTGAGCTTGTGTGGCAAAGAATCCTCAATCCAGGGTCAAAGAATCTGGGTTTGAATCTCAGCTCTTCTACTGTGTGACCTTGGGCAAGGTCATCTGAACTCTTCAAAACTGTTTACTCATTCATAAAATGAAGGTATTAGATCATCTAGTCCCTTCTAACTCTAAATTCCATGATGCCCTGGATGCTATTTGAAAAATTATGCATTCAAACTTCTCTCAATTTTGGCTCAACATAGAAGAAGAATTTTCTGATATCAACCTTAATAAGAATCATCTGAGAAGCTAAGAGATAAGGCTTGAGTCATATCTGAAAATGAAAAAGTATCTGCTCGTTATTGAGCATATCTCTAAGAAATAAAAATACAGAAGTCACATAGAAATAGCACATTTTAATTTTAACCAAGATAATAGATCATTATTAAGTATTGAATTAGTAAAAAAAAAAACTATATACCTTATTGGTCTGTCTATACTTTTTAAAATTTTTCTTGATGCTTTTTCTTTATTTACACCTGTCCTTTTTTGGTCTGTTCCACATATACATTGCACCTTCCTTTATTACAAAGAATTCAATTTGGTAAATATTTATTAAATTAAAACAATTAGCTAAAACTGACCAATAAAATTATTGCATCTGGCACTGTGTACAAAATGTACACCTGTAGCCTCTCATCTCTCTAACAAGAAAAGGGTTTGATCTTCTGTTCTACAATATCAAAAATGACCATTGTCTATCATCTAGGTTTATCTATCTTTGAATGTTCATGTAATGTATACCTGTCCTGATTTTGATAGCCATTTGATCTATGGTTTCATCATATATTTCATCATCATCTAAGAAGGTAGATTAAGCCCCTTAGCCATTTTTCTGTTGTGCAATTATCAGTCATGTCACTCCTGGAATATTCCAAAAAGGATTAACACAAAATGCCTGCTACTTTCCTCTGGGTTTATTAATTTCTTAAGGAATATCAACACAACATTTGCATTTTCTATCCACTGTCTCCTATTCTTACTATATGACCAGTCTGCCTCCTTTTCTAGAGAGACAGATTCTTTATGATGCCTTCTATACCATTTCTTGCACATAAGGCATTGCTGATAAATGTGCTAAAGCCTACTGATGTCCACAATGCATCTTCTCATTGTCCTTTGAATATCTGTAACTTTGGTTCTTCTGAAATCACAATGTTCTATCAGTAAATATGTAGCAAAGTGGGTAGAATGATGAACTTGGAATCAAAAAGACTCCACTTCAAATCCTGCCTTCAATATTTACTAGCTGTGTGACTCTGGGAAAATCTCTCTCTCAGCCTCCTCAATTATAAAATGGAGATAATAATAGCACCTATATTACTAAGCCATGCTTAATTTTTATAGATTAATTAAAGTAATAAAATATATGCTGGTCCAGATAAAGTTATGTAAAATCCCTCTGGCATCCATTAAAATGTATATCAAATATATAGCAGCTCTTACAAAGAGCATTTTTATATTTGAAAAAGTATTACCACAAAATGGTTCTTCCCCCTTTAAAAGTTAAGACCATTTTTACATGAAAATCTGCTTCTGTAAGACTCAAATAAAGATTTTTCATTCATGTTCACATAACAAGAATATGAAGAATTAAAAAGTACATAAATTAAAATTGTAAAACTCTTGTATTCAACCACAGAACCACACTCAGGAGAATAACTGAACTTCCAAATGCATGTCTTTTTGTCAGGAATTAGGATTTGTGTTTTATCTCTTAGTCCATCCATAAAATTCTATTTTCTTTCTATATTGTGGAGGGACAGTATTAAAGTAAATGCTCTTACATAAGGCATTCAGGCATAAAAGTATACAGGCTTTGCCTTTTTCTTCTTTTTTTGTCAGTTATTTAATGTGCAACACACTACCAAGCAAAGATTGTGCAAGACAAGCAATTAAAGGATGTCATTAGAGAGACAACCTCTAAGATCCCTTGCACATTTGAACCTCTCATTCTATCATGTTCCAATGAAAAGTATGCCATGAAAAGGGAGCGATCCAGTGACATACTGATAGGCATAACAGGCATTGCTTCACTGGTGTCCGTATAGTATTAAGAGATCTGAAGTGATCAGAGAGGAGAAATTGGCATCAAAAAGACCAGGGTTTGCATCCTTCCTCTGGCACTTAGTAGCTGTGTAATCTTGGACAGGTCACTTAATCTCTCTCTGAACCTCAGTTTCTTCATCTATAAAATGGGAATAATAAGCATACCCACCTCACATGATTGTTGTGAGGACATAGAGAGACAATATTATGTTTAGGATGTTCCAAACTTTAAATAATGTTGGTTGTTATTACTATCATCATCTAGAAAAGACCCTCAGCTCATTTATTTTTTTAATACTTTTATTTTGAGGGGGAGGGCAGGGCAATTGGGATTAAGTGACTTGCCCAAGGTCACACAGCTAGTAAGTGTTAAGTGTCTGAGGCTGGATTTGAACTTAGGTCCTCCTGACTCCAGAGCTAGTGTTCTATTCACTGCACTACCTAGCTGCCCAAAAATCTTTTTTTTTTTTTGCTTCCCCTCAACTCATTTAGTGGACCTGCTGTGGAGAACTTAGGATAAAATAGGGAAAATAATCCCATAGGATGGGCAGACACAGATAGATCACGACCTACATCATTAAATTCTCAGTTGAGATAACAAATTAATCTCAGCATTGAAACAGCTACTGAGGATCTAAAGGAATAATACATTTGCCAACTCTTCATGTAAGGTTGATTATTACACAGATATATGTGAAGGATGATCCTTCCTATGCTCCTGAAAAAAAAATAATGTAGTAGTTTGATATACTAGAAAAAAGAACAAATTAGATCCTTTGATATGCTCGTTTTTCTGCTATTCTCAGACCCCTGTATCTCCATGGATTTTAATAGTAAGCAATACAAAGTTAGAAAGCATATTATGGCTCCTTTCTTTCTACTTCAAATTTGACTTCTGATCATAAACAGGAATTCAATTATTACTATTGAAACTTGTGTTTTTAAGAGCTAGAGGCAAGTTAGAAATCACTGAGTTTACTAGAGGATTTAATTAAACAGCATAATCAAGCTAGAAAAGAGAAGAGTTCTACAGGTGAATATAGGCACACTACCATCAAAGTTTCATTACTATACATATTTCAGTACTATAAAAAGTCTATGATTTTTGTCACTCCCTAGAGTGGTGGACACCACAAGCCCTCTGTATCTAAGAAGACAGCCTTCATGAGTTGCTATGGTCAAAAAAAAAAAAATCATCCCCTACTGGCCAACTTTCTGGGAATGTCTCTGCAAACTCTAGTACTGTGGCCAGCACAGTTGGTGGGCTAGCGAGTGGTGAGAATAACAAGATAGGGGTGTAATCAATAATATGTTTATTATAGGACCATTTTATACAGAGCCAAAGATGCAAGGGCCTCACAGAGTTTATATGCCACCCCCTCCCAAGAGAATATAGACACTCCAAAGGAATGCAGAATATGTAGAAAGATCCTCCCTCTAGGTGACCCAAGGAAACACAGACAATGTAGAAGGACCCTCTCTTAATCTTGTTTACTATTTACCCTTGCTTAAGGTTAATTATTTATTAGGGTAATATCCTAGGACCATATCCAAAGGCATGAACAAAAAAATGACTACACGCCCTCTTGCTTATCTGCCCTGTAACCTTGCAGGTACTGTATAGGGCAGGGGAATATACCTTTAGGAGGTCAAGGGACCCCCCAAAATTCTCCAAATATACATCCTCCTGCTTGTCTGCCCTGTAACCTTTCAGGTAATAACATGGGGAGGGGAACATTTATTAGCGAAGCCGGTGGAGTTCTGAAAGTTCTCTATGCTCAAGAAGGCTGGTCATAGTGACAGGTATACATTTTGTTAAAAAGCCAATAAATGAAGGCTTTCCAGTTTGATACATGATATCAGAGTCTATGAGATCCAATTTTAGAATTCCAGGTCTCTCCTATGCTATGCTGAGATGCCAGAACTAAGATATAATGGTACATGCTTACCTATATGAAAAATAAAACTTTCAGTTGTTACTGAGGTTTTTTTTCCCTAAATATGACTTCTACTGGTTCTTTAAAGCTAAAAAGTTTCCTAAGAAACAGGATCTAGAATTTATTCTATTTCTCTTCACATAAAGATAAAAACAGATGGGTAGGAACAGATGATACCAATCACGTGTAATTAAACAAAAAACAGAGAATCTCAGAATTGGGAAGGACTTCAGAGACCATCTAGCTGTACCCATGCCTGAAAAATAATCCTTTAAATAATAACTAAAATCAGAGAAACTAACTATAGTTTAGGAAGAATAAGAACAAAAATGTCCAGTGATTCACAGGAGACAAAATCTAAAGTACCAATAAAACAATAAACATTTATTAAGTGCCTTCTATGTGCCAGGCATTGTGTTAAGAGCCAGGGATACAAAAAGAGGCAAAGGAGAGTCCCTACCCTCAAAAAATTTGCAATCTAATGGGTGAAACAACATGCAAATATATACAAAGCAAGCTATATGGAGGACAAATAGAAAATAATTAACAGAAAGAAGGCACTATAATTAAGAAGGGCTGAGAAAGGCTTCCTGTACAAAGTAGGATTATAGTTGGTACTTAAAGAAAACCAAGGAGGTCAGTAGTCAAAGTGGAGGAGGAAGAGTATTCCAGGCATTGGGGGAAGCCATAAAGAATGCTCAGAACCAGGATAGCTAGATGACGCAGTGAATAGAGCACTGGCCCTGGAGTCAGGAGGACCTGAGTTCAAATCTGGCCTCAAACACTTAACACATACTAGCTGTGTGATCTTGGGTGAGTCACTTAACCCCAACTGCCCTGCTTTCCTACCTCTAAAAAGAAAAAAAAAAAGAATGCTCAGAACCAAGAGATGGAATGTCTTATTTATGGAACAGCTGGGAGACCAGTATCACTGGGTCAAACAGTTTATGTTGGAAAATAAAATGTAAGAAGACTAGAAAGGTAAGAGGAGGCTAGGTTATATAGGGCTTTGGATAACAAACAGCATTCTGTATTTGTTCCTGGAGGCAATAGAGAGCCATTGAAGTTTCTTGGCAGGGAAGGGGGGTGGAAGACAGAAGGGAAGTCATAATTCTGTACATCAGGAAAATAACTGTTGTTGCTAGAGAATGGATTGGAGTGAGGAGAGACTTGAGGCAGGCAGACCCACCAGCAGGCTATTGTAATAGTCCCGATAAGGAGGCAATGAGGGTGTGCACTAGAGTGGTGGCAGTGTCAAAAGAGATAAGAGATGAATTTGAGACATGTTACATTCCACAGGCTTTGACAACAGATTGGACAAAACCCATGACCTCCAATATCTATGTGCAATGTAAAAAAGTTAGATAAAGGGAACCAGAGATATTTATAACAGAAGATATATTTGTCCTTATGGATATCACTGAGATTTAGTGGGATGATATTGGAGAATCTGTTTCTGAAAGGGTCTATTTTGTCTTCATCAATGGGAACAAAATAGGTAAAGAGATTGGTGGGGTTTGAGTACATTGTTATACTAAGAAAGTGTATCCACGTGAGGAAATTCAAAAGAAAGAGAAATAGAGGAGAAGAAACAGTAAAAGAAGATAGAAGGGAAAGGTGAAAGTATCCTGAAGACTTTTCACTGCTAAAGGACAGGGCAGATATTAAGAACAAATAAAGCTTATTGGTTGCTTCTCCAAAGCTACTAAAGTCTCCTTTATCTTTATAAATGAGAGGCATGACTAAGCACCAAGTTTTATTCATGTGTTTTAATTCTGTGACTCTAGAGTGGCTTTCTATTTTATTTAATATTGCATTAAAGTACCAATAATCATCTTATTACCCATAACTAGTAGTTGATACTTTCTTTAAAGAAGAAATACAAGAGAAGAGGTTGATGATGTAGACAGGAAAGATTGACATGTTTCAATTTTTATATAGGATTTTATAGTTTGCAAAGCACCTTTCTCACAGGAAGGAAGGAGGAGGGAAGGAAGGAAGGATACCAGCTACCTGTAATAGCAAGCACCCTGGAACACCCAGGATGGCATGCTATCATGTCCTTTGATCCTCTTTTCTTAAAGGAAAGGCAACTTTTAAAGAGGTCAACAATCCTACTTTTAATTGCATTCACTGGTTCAGGGGAAAGGTCAGCATGCTGAATGTGGGAAAAATACAAGCAGAGAAATTAGCACAAACACCAACAAACAGGGCTCCAGCTATCAGAGCATAAAACTATTCCTATGCACTCTACATACATCACTGGCTTGAGGGAGCACAGACATCAAAGTAATCAGGGGGCTCTGAACATATAGCTACTCAGAATCTCAACCAGGAAATCAAAAGATCTTTCTCATGAACTAATCTCCAAAGCAAAATATCAACCTCCCAGAATATATAACTTCTGGCTCAGAGCCAGAAGGCACAAAAACCTACTTGACTCAGCACAGCTGTGAATTATCAGGGTTCAAAGGAGATTAATCCTTCAGATGTTTACAATTTAGCCTGAGCCTGGGAAACTGAACTCCAAGAAGAAGAAAATAAAACAACCAAAAATCTCAACTTGCTTGTGCTCACACTACCATAAATTGTTTTGAGTCCTCAGAGAAAAACAAAGCCTTAAGGCTTCTCCTCTAAAAAGCTGTCTCCTATGTACATGTTAAAATAATATAAAATTTCTTCATAGACATAACTACAGATATAATTTTGTTTGGGTGATCCTCTGAATACTAGTATCAAGTGAGGCAAAACAGGGAGTTGTATGTTCACTAAGAGATTTAATGATGATGCTATGTGCTGCTGAAATGGAAGACATAATCCTTTATGAACAGAAACATTCTCCATTAATTCCTATTTGCAGTTAATATTATGCTAGTTCCACATGAAGTACTTCAGATTAAAGATATCTATAAGTATAATAACAAATGCTCTAAATCACTAATGAAGAAATGCTCTAAATCAAAACAACTCTGAGGTACTACATTTCACCAGTCAGATTGGCTAAGATGACAAATCAGGAAAATGACAAATGCTGGAGAGGATGTGGAAAAATTGGAACACTAATGCATTGCTGGTGGAGTTATGAACTGATCCAACCTTTCTGGAGAGCAATCTGGAATTATGCCCAAAGGCTTAGAAATAATTTCATACTCTTTGACCCAGTAATACCATTTCTAGGGTTATATCCCAAAGAGATCATAGAAGTGAGAGGAAGACCCATATGTACAAAAATATTTATAGCAGCTCTTTTCATGGTGGCAAAGAATTGGAAACTAAAGGGGTGCCCATCAATTGGGGAATGGCTGAACAAGTTGTAGTATATGCATGTAATGGAATAGTATTGTGCTATAAGAAACGAGGAGCAGATGGACTTCATATTTATCTGGAGAGGCTTATATGAACTGATGCTGAGTGAGAAGAGTAGAACCAGGAGAAATTTGTACACAATTACAGACACAACGTATGTGTGATGACCAACTTCGATAGAATGGACTCTTCTCAGCAATGCAGTGATATAAGTCAATCCCAAAAGACTCATGATGGAGAGAGATGTCTACATCCAGAGAAAGAACTGAGTTTGAATCCAGATTGAAGCAAACTACCTGATCTTTTTCTTTTTCTTATTTGGTTTTGTTTCCTCTTTACCATTTTTCATTCCATCTGATACAATCCATCTTTATAACCTGACTAATGTCTAATGTGAAACTATTTGCAGATCCTATACTTGATTGTATGCTGTCATGGGGTGGGGGAGGGGAGGAAGGGAGAGAAAATTTGAAACTCAAGGAATTGTGGAATTGAATCTTGTAAACTAAAAGTAAATAAATAAATTAATAAAGACCAAAAAGAAAAAAAAAAGCATTTCAGGACCTTTTCAGTGAGATCCACAGCCACTCAAAATAGATTAGACAAACAATACACTAGAAAGAACCATGTAGATGAAAAACACTGTGTTGTCCAGATTCCAGTGTACATTTGAACCAGTGGCACATTGACTTAGTTTATCATTACATACCTCCTGGTCAGGCCAACAAATAATGAACTGGATCTGAAACTGAACAGGAGAGGGAGAGAAGACTTGGTTCATAGAATTAACAAAATATAAAATGATGAGATGTAGCAGAAACAGAACTGGACCTGGATTCTGCTCTGGCTCCTAGCTCTGCCACTTAATGTATCTAGAGTTCTAGAAAAGTGACTTTATTTCTCTGAGCCTCAATTTTTTCAGGTTAAACTGTAAAATGGAGATTGGACTAGATTATTTCTAAGGGCCCTTCTAGCTCTCCAACTCTATTTAAAGGGAACCTTGAGACCTTGGTGGGAGTGATTTAAGGTTCTTCACAAAATAGGTACCCTACATATTCATGCAAGTCATAAAAGGTAATCAAACTGTTAGAAAGAAATTTATTTGTTATCTAGAGTAACAGGATATATCTTGTGCAAGGTCTAACAAAAGACAGATTTACTGTTGATGCGTTTTACATAATTAACACCTTACTAAGCTTACAAAGCTTCCTCAGAGATATCTGATAGTGTGAAAAAGACTAGGCTAACCACCCACACTGGAAAAGCAAAACGGATACAAAATATATACTGTCCAATTGTGACATATAACTGAATAGGTGTCCTATCAAATCTTTCTATTAATCTGTATCTTGAAGAGATGGGCTTTTATTATGTTATCCAGCCCCTGCACAAACTCAGATGTTTCTCATTCCAGAAATACTGACCACACAGTTGTCCATATATGAAGCTCTTTCATAATATTAAGAAGATTGAGATAAGCCCTAAAGGCTAGCAAAATGATGACAGAAAGTTACATCAATCAAATTAATTTTGAAAATAGTTTATATATGAGATCAAACCCATTTGGACACCCCATTGTTTGGATTCTTCTCTAACATCTATTTTGCCTTTTTCATTCAAATGCTCCCAATATATCAACCATTGTTTCTAGATCTTATAAGTAGTAGGCACTTAAGAAATTGGCTGATATAATCTATATCAAATTGCTTACTGTTTCAGGAAGGGGGAGATGAGGGAGGGAGAGAAAAAAATTAGAACTTAAAAAAATTTTTAATTGAATGTTAAAAATTGCCTTTATATATTACTAGGGAAAGAATAAAATATTATTTAAAATAAATTTAAATCATAATAATAAATAGCTAACATTTATATAGTTGCTACTATATGATAGGCACTGTGTTAAGTGCTTCACAAATATTATCTCATTTGATCCTCACAAAAGGAATTGAATCCTGGAAACCAAAGTTGCTTTTGGCTTCAATATCTGTTTGGTATCTTGTAAAAATTAGCTTTGTGGTTTCAAATAATATGCCACCACTTGCTTCTGGTAATTCACAGCCAGGACTATTACCATTACAGACTGTCATGATCAAAGTAAAGTTTTCTGTCCAGGTGTTCTCTGGATCATCTTCCACATCCCCTCTTCATCCACAGTGGCCTCCAGGCCACAGGCCTACAGTCAGGGGGCCCATGGGAATAGTACAGCTGCAGAAAATAATGAACTTGGCAGTGAAAAAAGATTGGTCTAGGCATTTGTACCAGAAAACACAATAAATTTGAAATGTTCATGGCCCAGACTAACATACAGATGGATGGTAAAATGGGTCAAATGAGTTCATTAATAAGTTAGTTTTAAATACATGCAGCAGATGGACTATATGCCAAACCCAGAATCGAGGATGAGAAGAATTGACAGTATCATTTGACTGATACAGCCCTCCTTTGAAACACAGGTAAACTCTAGTTGAAAAACCTGAAGAAAAATTTAAAGTATCTTTGATAAAAATTATTTCTCCTGAGTCTCAAAAAGAAGGAAGATAGATGCGCACACTACCACTGCTGCAGCTGCTGCAGCCTGGCCTGGGCGTTGGGGGCCATTAGCAGCGCCTCATGGAGCCATGAACCAGTAAAGCACGGAGGAGCGGGGCCACTCGAGCTCCGCCCAGTACCTCCTCTACTTCAAGAACATAGATGGTCACTATATCTCCCCCTTTCATGACATTCCTCTGAAGGCTAAATCTAAAGAGGCAGTGTTTAATATGGTCGTAGGAGTACCTCGTTGGACAAATGGCCAAAATGGAGATTGCCACCAAGGAGCCATTGAATCCCATTAAACAAGATATAAAGAAAGGCCAGCTACGTTATGTGGCAAATATCTTCCCTCACAGGGATTATATATGGAATTGTGGTGCCCTCCCTCAGACTTGGGAAGATCCTCTTCATAAAGAGGGTACCACCAACTGCCGAGGAGATAATGATCCCATTGATCAAAGGTTCATGATGGTGGCGAGATCATCCAGGTGAAGATTCTTGGAATCTTGGGCCTTATCGATGAGGGCGAGACTGATTGGAAGTTAATTGCTATTAGTGTGAATGACCCAGATGCCTCCAAGTTCCATAATATCGATGATGTGTGGAAACATAAACCAACTTACCTCGAGGTAACACAACACTGTTCCAATTGTACAAAGTGCCTGATGGAAAACCAGAAAATAAATTTGCTTTTAATGGAGAGTTTAAACACAAGGATTTTGCTCTTGAAGTTATTGATGTGCCCACAAACACTGGAAAGCCTTGCTTCACAAAAAGTCTGATAAGATAAATTGTGTACTAATGTGCAGGTATCTGACAGCCCTTTCTGCTGCAGTAAAGAAGAGGCCAGACGCATAGTGCAGTCGGCATCAACTGCAATAAACGAAGATTCAAATTCCAGAGAAGATGAAGATATCGACAGATGGCATTTTATTCAGAAGTGATAGAAATCTCCAGTCATCCTTCATCTCCAAGGGCCACAACAGACAAGTTCAGGCAACAGTTGCTGCCTCCCCCAGGAAGCTTCATGTCTTTTTTCAGCAGTATACAAATAAACACTGGCCTTCCAAAAAAAAAAGAAGGAAGATAACAGAGATCATTTAGTCTAATCCCACTTGTTTTCTGGGTAACAAAACTGAGATCCAGGAATGTTGATATCATATAACCTGTTGAGGGGACAGGAGGCACAAGAACCCAGCTTGTCTTTCTCTCTCTTCAGTGTCCTTGCAACCACAGCTTGCTTTCATTATAAAGGGAAGGTAGGGAGGACAGGCTGTTTCACTTTCTTCCCTCTCTTCTCCTCTCCCCCTTTTTCCCTTTCACTGAACATTCTCAGCCCTCCAAAACTCCTGATTTACAAATTGTGGAACTTTGGGGAGACATTTTTTTAATCTTAATGAAAACACTATTCTTTAACATCCTTTCTCTTAGCATCTGAAAAAAATGGCCATTTCAGCAGTTTTAAGTTTGGATACAGTCTTACATACCTATTAGATGGGCTGCTGCTGGTTTTGATGCTATTTCATCATAGGAAGAGGTAGTTGTTTTCACTTTGACCTCATCATCATCATAGCTAATATTTAAATAGACAGTATGGGCCAGGTACTGTGCTAAACTCTTTTTACAAATATCTAATTTGGTCCTTACAATAACCCTGAGAGGTAGGTGCTTTATTATCCCCATTTTACAGATGAGGAAACTGAGGCAGAGTTTAAATGACTTGATCATGGTCAAACAGTAAATGTCTAAGGTCAGATTTAAACTCAGGTTTTTCTGAGTCCAGTGTGCTCTATCCATTGTGCCACTTCAGCATCCCAGTTCAGATAATAGCAATAGCACATGAAGACCAGAGCCAAGCTAATCATGCTAATCAATCAGTAACAACATCCTCAATCTCAACCAAAAGTTATTGCCTTCACCCTCCACACAAGAACATGTCAATTTAGTAGCTGCCACCAGCTAGCCACCAAAATGCTAGGTTCTTCTTCACTCTGGAGTGAGACTGGATCTTTCCAAAATGGGTTTCAACTTTGGATGCAGATGATAAAATGATGAAGTGCATCTATTTCTGTGTGCCCCTTGTTAGCTTAATTTCTTTTGCAGCTGTGTTTTTTCCACATTATATTATCTGGATAATATATGCTACCCATGCTGTTTGATTTAAATATATTTACATTCTGAACACTGCTAATTAAATTAAGCCGAAAGTTTGATTTTCTTCAGAATCAAATGTAAACTTTCACACATTTGTAAATAAGCAGCTTTAAAATAATTTTGCCAATACAGCATAGAAAAGCAAAATTAGAAAACTTACACATGAGTTTAGAGTAATTATATTCAACTTAATAGCACAAGCTCAAATCAAAAGACTACAATGTTAGTGTTATTATTTTGAAAAATGGAGACTCTAGCAGGTTTTCTAAACAGGAGCTCTTAAGCTTAACTTGTAAAAGTTCCCTGTGACTCCTTTAAAACTATTTTAACATCTATATAAATAAAAATTATTAAAGTTTAAAAAAATTAATTCAATGTCCATCAATTGAGGAATGACTAAGCAAGTTGTATGTATAATGGAATACTATTGTATTATAAGAAATGATGAACAGGGTGATTTGAGAAAAACCTGGAAAGACTGATGCAAAGTGAAATGAACAGAACCAGGAAAACATCGTACATAGTAACAACAATATTGTCTAATGATTAACTATGTCTTCTCAGCAATACAATGATCTAAGATAGTTTCAAATGGCAAATGCTATCCATATCCAGAGAAAGAACTGATGGAGTCTTAATGCAGATCAGAACATACTATTTTAACTTTATTTTTTTTGTGATTGTTTCCTTTTGTTCTGTTTCTTCTTTCACAACATGATTAATGTGGAAATATGTTTAACATGATTACACATGTATAACCTATATCAGATTGCTTACTGTACTGAGGATGGGGTGGAGGAGGGAGAAAAATTTAGAATACAAAATCTTATAAAAAATGAATGTTGAAAACTGTCTTTACATGTCACTGAAAAAATCAAATGCTAATATAAATTTAATTCAATAAAAACTAGCAAATAAAGACGTCAAGCTTCTAAAACAATTTTTCAAAGAAGGAAAAAAAAGAAACATTACAAAATATAAGCAAACTGAATATGCATTTAATCATACTGTTATGTAATATTCAAAAAGTACAATTAGTCTAAATCTGTTTTAAAAATTACTCTCAGTAAATTTTTAAATCATTCATCTTGTATGGGTATTGAGTTCTGTGAAGTTTTCCATTTAAAAAAAGGAGAAACTTTTATATGTGTGTATATGTATATGTATACATATGTATGTATGTGTCTAAGGGGATACTGAGCTCTGTGAAATTTTCTATTTAAAAAAGGAGAATTTTTATATATGTGTATAGATAGATATATGTATATATGTACACACACACATCTATGTACATATGTAGACATGTGTATGTATGTGTATCACCTCTGGGTCCATCCTCACACTATAAGGTGGTGCTCTTAGCCCTCTTAGCTTATGTTGCCTGGACATCTGCTCATAAGTGAAAAATTAGAAGTTTTAATCCTGATCTAGTCCTGGTAGTTAAATGGACCCTGGGAAATTATTTACCTTCAAGTCCTACTTAGAGTAGCTTTATTCAATTAATCAGTAAATAGTATCTACTATATGCCTTGCACTGTCCTAAATGTTAGGGATACAAAAGGAAGCAAGGAAGTATCCTCAAAGCTATCTTACCCACTGAACAAAATAATGCTCAGCTATATATAATAATATATATAATATAATATATAATAATATATATAATAACAGCTATTATGGTTATGGAAGTCTGAATAATTCCATGCGACTTAAGGAAATGGATCATAGACTTCTTAATTCAAAGAGCATAAGGGACTAGACTTGGGTTTCATTGGCAGAGGGAACTCCTGAGCAAGGAGACTGTGCCTATTCAGAGTACCACCTTATGTCCTGAAGATTGACCTAGAGGTAAAGTGTCTCACCCCTCTGTCACACGACCCTGAGTACGTGTCTGAGACAGAATTTAATCTAACTCTTCCTGGCTTCAGAGCCAACTCTCTATCCACCACACCATCTTGCCTTTTGTATTTTGTTTATATCTATGTATCTGCATACTGTCTTGTCCTTTAGAATGAATGAATGAGTACCACTTAAGGGCCATCACCTTTTGGGTTTGGTTTAATTTCCTAGGAAAGTACCTGGTACATAGTAGACATTTAATGAATGCTTGCTGATTGATAAAGCTTATTTTTAAAAAAAAAAAGGTCATGATAGAGTTTGTTTTTTAAGAGAGCCTTCTAATTTTTCACCCATCCTGCATGATTTCAGCATCCTGATTATTCTGTTTTCATATACAGTTTCTTACAAAACTATCAGAGTTCTGGTGCTTTCAGAGAGTCACAAGTAGAACTTGATCATCCTCCAATTAGACTATCCATTGAAGTGGAAGTATCTTTTCCTTTAAAAAAAATGACAAACAAAACTTTAACAGGAAAAGGATCTAAAAATTTCATCATTATATTATACTTTTTATCAGTTCAGAATACAAAAGCTGCTATATCCCCCCAAAAATAATCACAGTGGTACTAATCTTGATTACTTTCTCTAAATTTGAACTATCTTCAAATTTCTGAAAGGTTTTTGACATAGTGCCATACTTGGAGTCAGGAAGATTTGAGTTCAGATCCTACCTCAGACATTTATTAGGTGTGACCTTAGGCAAGTCATTTAACCTCTCTCTCTTTCTCATCTGTAAATTGGAGAGAAGAATAGCATTTCTGTCCCAGGGTGTTGTGAGGATTGAATGGGATAATCTATGTAAAAACACATTGCAAACTTTAAAGCTCTATATAAATTCTAGTTATTATTGTTATTGTTCATTTGAAAAAGAAATTAGTATTTTTCTTCTTGATCCCAGGGAACAAAACTAGTAATAATGGGTAGAAAGGCAGAGTATGCTTAATATATAAAAAAAAGATTCCTAATAATTAAATCTGTCCAAAAATGGAAAGTTCTACCTTCAGGAGTTTGTTGGTTTCCCTGTCATTGGAGGATTCTTTTTCCCCATGAATTAGATGACCTCTTAAGGCCTTTCCAATTCAAAGGTTCTATGAATTACAAGCTCACATCATCGCCAAGTCCATTCTTGTGAACTTCTCAACTTTGTGACCCACGTGACCACTTTTGGTCCAATGGCAAACTTTTCCAAAACCCCAAGTCAACTGTGATGAGACATCACAGCAGGACTTTAATGGAGAAATCATAAAGAAAGGAAAAATAAAGCTCACATGGTTCATAAACAGGATATATTAATATGCAATCATATACTGTTTTTTTAAACCCAGTTACTTATTTTAGCTATTTGCCATTTTCAAAATGATCATGAAAATAATGAAGTTCTGTGCACAGATTACATCATGAGGTAGTTCTATTTAGAATTTTCTTAGCTCACATCCCAAGGGTAATTTATGGCCAAAGTTTGCTTTGTTATTCAGTTGTTTCCATTTCCCTCAAAAGAGCCCATAGATAACATTATACTCTTTGACTAACTTTCCTGATATCAACGACAACTCTGTCTGAAAATGCTGACAAATCAGGTAGTTTATTAGTCCATGAGGCAACTAATGCAATTAACATTCCAATGGATACCAGAGAATTGGTTGGCTGGATTGGCCTGTCTATGTAGGCTATATTTCAGGGACTCCTTTAATAGCCATAGACACCTCTTTTTTGTAAGGGTCATCACTCTGGGGAAAAGATGCTCCTAATTATATATTCTTTTTAAAGCAATTGGGGTTAAGTAACTTGCTCAAGGTTACACGGCTAGTCATTATTTATGTGTGGGTGCTCATTTTCTGAGGACGGATTCGATCCTGGGTCATCCCAACTCTGAGGCCAGCACTCTTACTCACTGTGCCACCTAGCTGCCCCTTTCTAATTATATTTTTAAGATCCCTAATAAAATCAACAAAACTTGATAATTAATGCAGAAGAAAAAGAAGTCGGAAGAGAACAAGGAAGAAAATAAGATAATGTTGTTATTACTTCATTAATGTTAATTAATGTAAATATATAAAATTTTTCCTCCCCCAATAAACTATAAATAGCTTAAAGTTAGTGGTCTTAGCTATAATTTAATTTTTCATTTAGTTTATTTGAATGTTTTTGTTCATGGCTGTTTCATTCATATAAAATAACATAAAAGTAAAGGGGGTTGTGGTGTAATGAAAAGAATGGTGGATTTGGTATTAGAAGATTAAATTCAGGGTCTGAGTCCTAGGTCTCCTACTATTTTAACTTGTATGAACGTGGACAAGCTACTTCTCCTGTCTGGGTCTTGGTTTCCTTATTTGTAAAATGAGGGGATTAAGCTAGACTGGGGTTCTTTATGTGTGTCAGTCAAAAAACATTTATTAAGTGCCCATTATGTGCCACACACGGTGCTAAGCACTGAGGGTACAAAAGAAAGGCACAAAGGTACAAAAAAAATAATCCCTACCCTCAAGGAGCTTGCAACCTAATGCAAGAAACAACAGTAAACAAATCTGTACAAATTCAATACAGAATAAGCAAGAAATAATTAATAGAGGGAAGGCACTATAATTAAGAAGCATTGGAAAAGGCTTCCTCTAAAAGGTGGGATTTTAGTTGGAACTTGAAGGAACCCAGGAGACAGAGATGAAAAGGAAGAGCATTCCAGGCATAGGGGGCAGCCAGAAAAAGTGCCTGGAGTGCGAAGATGGAGTGTCTTGTTCATGAAACAGCCAGGTGGTTGGTATTACTGGGTCAAAGAGTATATTGGGGGGGGGGGCGATATTTAATGTATAAGAAAGGTGAGAGGAGGTGGGGAACCTAGGATGTGAAGGACTTTAATCACCAAACTGAGAATTTTGTCTTTGATCCTATAGGTAATAGAGAGCCAGCCACTGGAGTTTTTGGTGTTTTTTTTTTTTTTTTAGTTCGGTGTGACTTGATAGGACCTGCACCTTAGGAAAATCACTTTGGCAGCTAAATAGAGGACTAATTAAAGGATGGGGAGACTTGAGAAAGGCACACCAAACAGCAGGCTGTTGCAGTGGCCCAGGCACAAGGTTATGAAGGCCCACACCAGGGTGGTGACAGTATCAGAGCAGAGAGGTGGCATATTTGAGAGATTTTGAAATAGTTGAAATTAACAGGCCTTGACAGTAGATTGGATGTACGGAAATGGGAATGAGAGCTATGAGGAGTGGAGGATGATGCCTAAGGTTATGAGACTGAGGGACTGGGAAGATGGTGATGCTCTCCAAAAAGTAATATGGAAGCTTGGAAAGGGGGAGGGCTTCAGGGGTAATATAATGAGTTCATTTTTTCATAGACTAAGATGTCTACTGAATGGCCAGTTCAAGATGTCTGAAAGGCCATTGGAGATTCCATGTTAGACGTCAGCAGAAAATGTAGGGATGGATAAAGCAAATCTGAAAGTCATAAGCACAGAGATGTCAAATCCATAGAAGCTGAAGAGATTACCAAGTGAAGTCGTATAAGATATTTGACAATGTGCTGAGGCCTATGGGGTCCTTCTCAAAATAATGCTTTAAATACAAAGGTATTCATAGGATTACAAAGGAAACTAGTTTTACTGATACGTTACCAAAATCTTTAAAAAATAAATTCCCAGACCCCAGGTTAAGAACCCCTAAACTATCCAGTCTCTTTGATCTCTGCCCTCTCTGGATCTTAAGAAATTATCAGTTTAGAATGAGATGGCCTGTTAATTAGCAAGTACCATTTTGGGATTAAGAGATTAGTCAGTTTATCAACAAGCATTTATTAAGTGCTGTGTTCAAGGAGGCACTATGCTAGGTTCTGGGGATACAAAGACCAAAGGGAAACAGTCCCTGCCCTCAAGGAGCTTACATGGTTATGCAGGGAGAAAACCTGTCTAGATATATATACAAATAGATACAAGGAAAGCATAAACAATAGGAGGGATCAGGGAACACTTCATGTAGAAGGTGGCTCTTATGCTGAGTCTTAAAGGAAACAAGGGAGTCTAAGAGGCAAGAGTAAAGAGGGAGTACATTCCAAGCACTATGGCTTTCCAAGAGGTAGTCAGCAAGTGCAAACACATAGAAATGGAAAATGGAATGTCCAGTAGGAGGAACTATAAGAAGGTTAATTTGACTAGGGTGCAGCAGTGGGGAACTTGTGGCCTTCTAGATCCTAGAGCAGCCCTTTGACTTAATCCAAATTTACAGAACAAATCCTTTTATTAAGGGGATTTATTAAGTGCCAACCATGTGCCAGGTACCGTGCTAAGCTCTGGGGATACAAAAAAAGGCAAAAGGCAATCCTTGCCCTCAAGAAGCTTACAATCTAATTGGGGAAACAACAAACAAATATGCACAAACAAGTTATATACAGGATAAACAGGAAATAAGAAAGAAGGCACCAGAATTAAGAGGGTTTGAGGAAGGCTTCCTGTAAAAGATGAGACATTAGTTGGGACTTGAAGGAAGACAGGAGTTACAGATGAGAAAGGAGAGCACTCCATGCCTATAAAAATGCCTCAAGAAGGGAGTGTTTTGTTTGAGGAACAGCAAAGAGGACATTATCACTGGATCAAAGAATACATGGGGAACAGGGCAGGGGTGGGTATAAGGTGTAAGAAGTTTGGAAAAGTAAGAAGACTGAAAAAAGACTGGTGGTATGAAGGGTTTGAATGCCAGAGGATTTTACTTTTGAATCCAGAAGTGAGAGGGAGCCACTGGAGTTTATTGAACAGGGGGACGACATGGCAGGACTTGTGCTTTAGGAAAAATCACTCTGGTGGCCAAATGGAAATTAGATTGGAGTTGGGAGAGACTTGAAACAGCAGACCAACCAACAGGCTATTGTAATAGTCCAAGTGTGAGGTGATCAAGAAACAGGTGAAGCTGGATATGCAGATTTGAGAACCACTAGCATAGAGAAAGCAATTAAATCTGTGGGAGCTATTGAGATCACCAAGTAAAGGAGTATAGAGGGAGAAGAGAAGAAAGGCCAGTACAGAAACCTGTGTGAAGGCTCTGGTTAGAGAACTTGATCTGGATAAGGATTCAGCAAAGAAGACTGATGGGTGGTCAGATAGGTAAGAGAACTAGGAGAGAGTGGTACCCTGAAAACCTAGAGGAAAGAGAATGAAGGAAAAGAGAGTTATCAGCAGTGCCAGAGGCTTCAGAGAGGTCTAGGAGAATGGTGGTTGAGAAAAATGCCATTGGATGTGATATGATATCATATGGTATGGTATGATATGATATGATATATGATATGACATGATATAAGGTCATGTCCTTTAGAAAGAGTACATAAAGGGTATAATAAGGTTACATATTAAGACCAGATTGGAAAGAACTTTAAAGGCTAAACAGAAGAGTTTATAGCTGTTCCTAAAAGCAATAGGGAGAAACCTGAGTTTATTAAGTAAGGGAGTAAGATCAGAAATACTGTTAGCATCCAAAATAAAGATAATTATTATTTTCTATCTAGTCTCTTGATTTCTTCATTAATTAATAACCCAAATTAACCGTGAAACATGTTTCATTTCCATTTAAGTTTATACTAATTCATGCAAAGGAATGATTATCACATCATCAATTGTTCCCCCATTTTCTCTGACATAATTAATTTAGAAATATTAAAGGTAGGGAGTCCAGTCCAAGCTCCTGATTGACCGCAATCTTCTTTCTTCCCAGTAAAACATCTAGGCTATATGAATGATGTACAAAAAGTTATGGCCAGGACTGTTTTATTAAATGCAACCATTCTGCCCCTTTTTACACACACACACACACACACACACACACACACACACACACATCTCCTCATCACCTCACACTTGGACTATTGCAATAGACTAATAGCCTTCTGATTGGATTCTGTGATGAATGAAAAGTCTGAGTCACATAGTTTCTGGGTAATTAATAATCAGTTTATTAATTATGGCTATCAAATAATAAATTGAGGTCAGTGACTTTCTTGGAAACCAAAGATGCCTCCATGGAGAACATCCAATGTTGAAATACCCCTGGAAGAGTGGGTGTTCTTTACAGGCAGAAATCAACTCTGATTGGTTAACAATTAATGAGAGGATTAATATTATAATGAAAGGTGGGGTTATTCTAATAAAGCCCCCCATTATTCTGATTATGTCTCATTCCTCTCCATTCAAACCATCCCTACATGTACCCAACACAACTCCATACCCCCACATATACACACACATATCTAAACAAAGGGATCCACCTCCACCAAGACCACTTATGTAGTTGAACAATGGGCCAGAATTCACCTAGATTAGATTAAGTCTCCCCAGTTGAGTAGGATCCTTCCCCAAGATTAGGAAAATGTTAACCTAATCTCATCATCAGCCCTGCCTTTTAAAGGCTGTTTTGACCTAGTCTTTGAGTGAGGAACTAGAAAGGGAAAAAACCTGGATCCCTAATATTAATTGGTTATTAATAATCATTTCTATTAACTCCTTGCCTTAAGCCTTTCCCCACTCCAATCTATCCTTCATTCAGGGGCCAAATTGATCTTCCTAAAGTACAAGTCTGACCACATGCCCTGTCCCCCTCAATAAACTACAATAACTCCCTATTGCCTCCAGGATCAAAGATCAAATTCTCTTTTTTTTACTTTTAAAGCCCTATGTAACCTGGAACCTTCCTGCCTTTCCAATCTTCTTCCACTCCATCTTCTCTATGATCCAGAGATCCTGGTCTCCTTATTATTTCTCACACTCAGTGATTATGTGCCTTTTCACTGGTACTACTATGAGTTGTACCTTTGGTACTTTTCATGGGTACTACTACTTCTGCCTCCAGGCTTCCCTGTTAATCATTCATTCTTGAAAAGGACCAATGACATCATGAGGATGATGTCTTGACTTGCACAAAATTGGATTTAAATGAGACAGAGCTATAAGAAGGCATCAGCCTCACTCTCTTCTCCAGAGTCACTGGAGTGCAGTGACTAGACAAGAGTCAAGATGATTTGCAATGGCCCCATGCTGGTTTCCCTAGCCTTCCCTTCAAGTCTCAGCTAAAAAGGCTTCCCCATTCCACTTTTCTGCTGCCTTCCCTCTGACATTTTGTTGTTTAGTCTTAGTCATGTCTAACTCTTTTTGACCCCATTTTGGAGTTTTCTTGGCAAAGAAAATGGAGTGGTTTGCCGTGTACTTCTCCAGCTCATCTTACAGATGAGGATACTGATACAGAGTTAAGTGACCCAGGATCACACTTACTAGCTAAGTGTCAGAGGCTGGACTTGAACTCATTAAGATGTCTTCTAGATTCCAAATTTAGCACTCTATCCACTTCATCACCTAGCTGTACACAGATAGATAGACAGACAGATAGACAGAGAGAGAGATGATCTTTGTATCCCAAATGCTTAACATAATACCTAGCACATAGAAAACATTTAATAAATGCTAGTTAATTTGATTTCATACACACACAGCATTTGCCCTCTGATGCTAACCCCAGAGGATTTGCCTGCCTCCCTGCCTGAGGAAGGGGGAAATGTGTTCCCAGTATACTAAGTTGGTGGAGAGAGGATGATATAGTGTGAAGAGTCTGTAATTTGAAGTCAGGGCATCTGGATTCAAATCCTGACTCTGCTGTTTACTGCCTGACTAACCTCAGAAAAGCCACCTGATTTCCCTGAGTTTTGCTTTCCTCATCTGTAAAAAGAAGGAATTTGGGTTAACCTCCAAGGTCCCATTCAGCACTAAAGTCTATGGTTCTTTAAATTACCTAATTTTGGAGGTATATGTTTCCTCATCAATAAAATGGGTCTAACAGTGTTACACTACCTACATCACAGGGTTGTAAGAGAAATGCTTAGTGGACCTTATTGTTCTATATAAATGAGTTATATTGTTGCTCCAGAAACATATCCACAAGTGCAGAAATTATACCACCAGTTCTATAGTGTAGTGTTTTTCAATACTTTAAGAATCTGTGGTGGTACCCAGATCCTTTCTCTCCTACACCCCCCTGAGCCTCAGTGCATTCTTTTATAAGTTGCTTTGGCCAGGAAAAATTTTTTTACCTATTAACCAAGTCCCTGGAGATGAACCTCTCTGAGGTTATTCAAAAATAAGCTAGGCTCATCCTTGAACAACAGATACTTAGATCCCCGGATCTAGACTTGAAGCATAAAAGAGCATAGAATACAATACCTAGCACATAAAAGAGATTAACTTCCTACCACAAACTCTCATTCCTCCCCATCCCCACCAATATACTTGATTTTTTGCTTGGGCCATGTATTTGGATAAGAATAAAGGGGAAAAAAGAGAATTATCCTCTAAGAACTCACAAAAATCTCAGTCTGGTTAAAATGTCTCCAATTTTCCATTTTGATGTGTCAGCCTTAAAGCTATGGAAACAAAAGATGAAGCACAAAATGCCTTAATGGATAGTGATACTTTAGAAGGCAGTGTGACATAATCAAAGTACCACTGGATTTGGACTTGGTAGACACATGTGGGTTCAAATACCAATTCTGAACATTTGACTTCAGGTAATCAATCAAAAAACAAGAATTTATTGAGCACCTATTATATGATAAGCACTGTGCTAAGTATTATGGATATAAGGACAAAAATCTATCTAGGACTCAGTTTCCTCATCATTAGGAGTGAGAGGGTTGGGTAGATGATTTATAAAGTCCCTTCCAGTTCTCAGTTCATAAATCCTAAGTAAAGTGTGTTATAGTAAAAAGGGTTCTGAATTTTTAGCCAAAGGACCTGGGTTCAAGTCCTGAGTGCCACCTCCTATATTTATGACCTTGGGAAAGCCTCTTTTCCTTTCTGAGCTTCAGTTACCTCACCTGTAAAATAAGAGGCTAGGTAGGGATGATTACGGAGACTTGACTTTGATATAAAAATAAAAGGCAATTGTGACTCTAAAAGAGAAAATAAATAAGAGGGCGGGACTAAACGGTTTGTTAAATATCTTTCAGTCCTAAATCTAAAATAGCTATAGGTGGCAGAGTGAATAGACCACCAAGGCCTGGAGTCAGGAAAACCTGGGTTCAGATCCCATCCCGGATACTTACTAGCTGTGTGGCTCTGGATGAGTCACCTATCCTCTGTTTGCCCATTTCCTCATCTATAAAATAGGGATAATAGCAGCACCTACCTCCCAGGATTGTTGTGAGGACCAAATGAGATAATAATTGTAAAGCACTTAACACTCTGCCTGGCATATTGGAAGCACTATATAAATGTTGGGGCTTCAGTGTTTGCAATATACTTTAAGGACATTATCTCATTTGAATCTCACCACAATCATGTAAGGTAATTACCAGAGCACCCATTTTTCCAATTTTATGTATGGGGAAACTGAAACCTAGAAAGATAAAAATAGGTCTTATCACTTCACTGCCAACACCCTTCTTCCCAAAGTAATATGCTGGACAGATATGTATGTATATACACATAAAGTGGTATATGTGTACATATATACATATATATTTATATGGGGAGAGAGATATAAAGAGAGAGAGAGTATGTGTGTTTTCAGTATCCTAAGCTTCCCTGAAGTGAGACAAACACAAATCCATGAATTTTGTACCATGTCCACAATACTATGGAAAGGCAATTCCAGGTTCCAATCAGCTCCTGGTTCCAAGTCCAGCAATGAATCCAGTATACCACCTAACTGCCATAATATTCAGTGCCTGGGGTGGAGTAGGATATATATGTGTGCTTTACACACACACACACACACACACACACACACACACACACACACACACTTGTTCATACACTTAAAAGCTTGCACCTCTTGGCTAAGATCAATTCTCTTGTTATAGTTGGGGTAAAGCCAGGTGTGGAGTTGTGATTTCATTTGTGTGAGGGACCGATCTTCCCAGGAAAGCTGCTGCTGGTAGGGAAACTCCCACCAAAGTTGCAGATCAACAATTTCTCTGTAGAGAACTGTCTCAGGTACTGAGCAATTAAGTGATTCGCTCAAGGTCACGCAGCTCAAGTATGTCAGAGGCACAAAGTAAACAGAAGACTCCCTAACTCCAACAAGGCTAGCACTCTCCATAAATACTAAACTGCCTCTCACCCTGAACTAAATCAAATAAGTTCCAAATGAACAGAGTCCTTCCTAATGAGATTTTCCTACAAGCTCAGAAATGGAAATTAAGAAGACTGAAATGCCTTGTTTGCAAAAGCTAAGCTAAATATAGTGCCTTCTTAAGAGGGTACGGAATATGCAGATGATAGCCAGCTATTCTCTGGCAGCCACTCAAATCCATTGTCTGTTGAAATTTACAAGCAATAAGACTAAGAGAACGAGAACCAGAGAGGGGGAGAGGAGGAGGTAGGGGAGGGAGAGAGGCAGGGGAGGGAAAGAAGGAGGGGAAAGGGAGGGGGTGGGTGAGGGCAAGAGTGTGGGCGAGAGCATACTATCTCCATTCCTACCCTATACCACCGGGCACTGCAGGGTTCTGAGGGGCCACATTGCCCTGCAGTGACTGGGATATGACAGTACCATTAGCCTGGGCTAAGGAAAAGTGGGAATATCTAAATATTCTAAATAAAAAAATAAAATAAAAAAATAAAAGATTTCTCTCCTGGCCACCCTAACCTAAGCAAAAGGCAGCAGTAGCAACTCTTGTACTGCTGAGAGTTTCAAGCCTGTCCTTACCAATGAGTGAGTCTATGTCTATAAGAATCTGTTTATTCCTCATCACAACTGGATGCAAATCAATATTCCTTGCTTAAATTTTTTTTACTAACAGTTTGCTAAGTGAAATTATTTTGGTGAATTGTTTTGTAGTGAATAACATAATGATTTTGTTACCATTATTTCTATGAGGAAAAAAATTCATAAGTTTACAAACTAAAATGGAAGTACAGTTTATTGCTGGTGACTACTAATTAAGATTGTCCTTTTGTATAAATAAGTCATTTTTACTAGAGAAAGAGCAATGATTTCAAAAATGAAACAATCAAAAGGGCAAAGAATAAAAACCCAATGACTTGATGTTTGAAGTTCTTTGATGCTTCTGTGATTTCCCTAAGGTCTGGATACCAAATGTTTCAAATTATAATCCCTTCACATTGTCCCATCCTATGTGAAACTTGTCCATGTTTCAATAATAATACCTAATAATAGCTAGCATTTACATAGCACTTTGAAGTTTGCAAGCCCTTTACAAATATTCTCTCATTTTATCCTCATAACAACCCTATGAGATAGGTGTTATTATCATCCTAATTTTACAGTTGAGGAAACTAAGGCAGAGGTTAGATGATTTTTCCAAGATCACACAGCAAATAAGTATCTGAGGTCAAATTTGAACTCCAGTTTGCCTGACTGTAGGTCTAACATTCTAGCCATTGGGCTGCCTACCTACTTGCCTCTATTTTCCTATAAGTCCTCCATGAGTCAAATCCCCAAAATTCTAGAGATCTTCCTTTTATTCTTTCAGTATCTCAAAAAACCAACATACCTCTTAGGCATCAATAGTCTCTCTTCTTCTCTATGTGATTGATCCGCCTCCATTTTTTGGTCAAACATGTCACTGATATTATTTCTGACACCATTTCTTGTACACAAATCATCGTCCCAAAACTTGAAGCTTAATCATCACGTATCCTTCTGTTGTCATTGGGTTTATTATGTCATATTAAGTCTTCCAAGGTCATATCGTTGAAGGATGCAGGTGGCATCATCAGAAGAGTATTACTGACAAAGATATGTAGTTTTAAGTAGTGGAATGATTGAAAGCATGGCTCAACTTCCCCACTGCAATCCGTTCAAGTCTCTTCCTACCAGCAGAACAATAAGTAGAATTTTTTTCACCTGGGAGGAAAAGAGAGTTTAGTGGGGGTGGGGGAGGAACGGGGTGATTTAGCCCCTAGTCCTAACCATAGAAGGAGTTGAATAGGAAGACCCAGTGGAGTCCAGGAAGTGGTAGGCCCAGAATTAACTGTGGCATGTGGTGGGTGCAAACCAATAGTAAATCCTGACACACTTGGATGGCTGTCACAGTGGGAAGGAAACTCATCACCCTGGAAAGGAAGTACACTCCTATATATCAGCACTCTGGAACAACACTTTATTTGCCTCATCCAAGTTACAGCTCTGTCTACTACTTAATTCTGGTTCTAGTTCATTGTCTATCTGTAGCAACTATCCAAGATTTACCTATGGATGGACTAATTCAGTAGATAGTCTAATGATGTCAGTCTATAAATGTGCATTTTGAGGATCTATTATGATTTTCCATTAGGCATGATTAGATTGATTTCTTTCTCATTTCTGTGGTTGCCACAGAGGAGATTCTTAAGCATTCTGGGCTTCAATGCAATGAATGTGTATAGAAACACACGGAAAACCTCACCTTCAGTTGGGAATCTTTGTGTGACCTCTTCCATGATTCTGGAGAATACTTTGGCCAACACATATATCTATGTTAAAAACTTACTTGAGACCAATACTCAACAGATCAATAAACAGTAATCTCTGTGGTCACCTCTGTCAGGAATTTGTATGATTTTGATATGAACATAGGAGACACCTCTGAAGAAGAGCTATATGGCTATGGTTTGTCTTATCAAGTCAAATACTTCAGTCCTTACTTTGATGGATGTGTGTTCCAATAGTGCAGATTAGAACTCACCCAGGTTTTTTTGTTCATGTCTTCATGTAAATCCTCTACTTGGGGTCCACCCAGAAGGCTGAGAGATTTCCAAACATTTTATTGGTATCAGTGGAGCTGACTTGGGAGCTGTTCATCAGGTATCCCTCACTCTCATCCCAAGGCTGTTCAACCTTCTTCTCTGGCAACAGAGGTGCCAAACTCATGGCCTGCAAGCCACATGTGCAGACCAACACTCCTAAGTGCAGCCTAAAATAGATTAAAATGAAGTTACTGTTTGATTTCAATGTTATTGTATTAATTTTTAAAATGCATAAATATGTGACTTTCTAAGTCAATGTATGGCCCATAAGGATCCTTATATATGGTTTAGTGACTCCCATTCACATTTGTCTTTGACACCATTGTTTACAACACTTCTTTTATATCTCACTCCTGCCCACCATATTTCTCTTGATACCTCAGAGACTATTGTATATCATGATTTATGGCTATAAAACCTCACTGGAAAAAAGTCTCATAGTTAAAAAGATGACCCTTTGCTTCAGAAAGAAGTATAGAGTATTAAAATCACTACACAAATTCCCATAAGCAATCCAATCCATTTTCCTCTTTCTATGTATTTCTTGACGTTACTCATTGTCAATCCACATTTAGATAATAAATACAGCAGATTCTTATATTCTCCAAACCTGTCAGTTCAGTTATATGATCATAAACATGTGGTCCACTGTATTCTATGAAAGACTGTCTTTCCCATGTCATATTTTCATAAAGGGTATTTTCAGTGTATGTGTAGCCCCTTATCAGCAAGAAGACTGATGGGAAGCACAGTGGGATGGAGGACTTTGGAATTCCTCAAATAGAAGGGGGCCCAAGGTACAGACATGCACCAGCACTAGCAGCCAAATGATTGTTTGTGAAGGAAGTGACTACTCTAAACTAAATATAATTAGTAGTCAGACCTTTGTCTGGTTCACTGACCCATTTAAGGAGTATGCTGCCAGGGCAGAATTTGTATTTTCCTTGAATGTTGTCACACTGGGACTTGGTGAATTTACCCATTCTCCATTCCCCAACTCTGCTTCACCAATGTCTGCCCCAGTTTCCTGCTCTCTTTAAACCTTGTTGCACCTCTGCACTTGTATAATGAGTTTTGTCTCCAGATAAAGATAAGATGATTTTATTGCATTCTGAGTATTTGTGATAAATGACTATACTATGCTATGGGGAAGGATAAAAGGAAACCTATGGATCAGTAGCCCTAGACTTAAGCATAAACTTATATTAATGCTCTGCTACTCTCTCTGAGACACAAAGAGAGGCTTCATATGCACAGAACATTTTCTAATAGCTTATAGAACTGAGAAAGCAGTCACATAGTGTCATCACTTGATGGTTCTCAGTCACATAATTTTGGTTAAAGTATCCCTCCTGGATAAATCTTTTCCATAGTTCTTTAATCTATTTTTTCTCTTTGCACTATCATAGAATCATAGCTTTAGAGATAGAAGAGACAGCAGAAGCTGTCTAGTCCAACACCCTTATTTTGCAGTTTAGAAAATTTGGGCCCAGGGAAGTTGAGTGATCTCTCCAAAGTCATACGGGTAGCAGATGGCAAGATTCAAAATCAGAGCTCTCCAATATGATTGGTGATTCAGCACTCTTTCCACTTGAGCATCAGTCCCTGAACATCTTGAAAATTGGGTATTCTCCTATATGGATTTCTTCCATATGTATTTGGTAAGGTCCAGAGATGTTCCCTGAATTCTTGTTAAGCATCATTACCCCATGCACATTAGGCATAGAGATGGTACAGACCAAATGACAGTGAAACCAACACAGCTGAAATAAACATCCTATGTTCTGTATGATTAAACATGCATAACCTATGTCAAATCGTTTGCCTTCTCAATGAGGGTGTTGGGAAGGGAAGGAGAAAATTTAGAACTCAAAATTTTGGAAAAAAATGTTAAAATTGTTTTTACATATAATTGGGTAAAGATAAAATATTGAAAAGGAAAAAAAGGCAAAAAAAATAAACATCACAAAAATGCCTATAGAATCTCATTCTTTTACAGTTGAAAGGGAGCTAAGAAATTATTCTAGGATGACCTGTTGATATAACAGGTATTTAAAGTGAGACATAGAGAGGTTAACTAGGATTTATTTACCCAAAGTACCAGCAGAGCTAAAAAAAAAAAAAAAAAAAAAAAACCTCATACTCATCCTGTCCCTTAAACCAGTGCTTTTTCTGCTAAGATTCTACTTGTCTGAATATACTGCTATGCTGTTTTTACTTTTATAATGGGTCTTATTTCCAGATATAGATAAAGTGATTTTATTACACCTTTAATCAATCCATGCTAGTCTGATAAGAGGTACTATAAAAGATGAAAATAAATATTCATTTATTTCTCAGTATGGTACTTATAAATTTTTCACTATTGGTTTCATTAAAAATAAAGTCATTTTAAAAATTAAAAATAAATCAATAATAAAACAGAAAATTAATTAAGCAGCTAGTATCTGTCATGTAGGGTGCTAAGCAGTAGGGATACAAAAAAAATGCGAAGATGAAAAAATAGTACCTGCCATCCAGGAGCTCACATACTAACAGAGGAGATAATGTTTAAAAAAAAAAAGTACATACATGAACAACATGGAATATCTTCCTTAGAGAAGTCTCAAGTGACTGGGGGTGCTAGGAAGGCCTTTGGCCAAAAGTGGCATTTTAATGGTCTTGAAAGAAACCTGCCTACAAAAAAAAAATTTAACATTCAAATATTAGTTATTGCTATACTATTAAAAAATTCAAAAGTTATTAATAGTTTATATCTCTTAATCTTTGTGTCCTCATCTGTAAATTGGGAAAAAAATAATACTTATAGCACCTACCTACTGTATTAGAAAGCACCCTAGCACACCTAGGATGTCCTGCTAGCACAGATTCTTTGATCTGATTTTCTAAAGGAAAGACAGCTTCAGAAGTGTCAACAATCTTACTTTAATTAAACATATATAAGTCGTTCACTTTCAGGGGAAAGATCAACACCCTGAACATGGAGAAAATACAAGCAGAAAAGTAAAGAAGGTAAAGGTCATTCACTAGTTCAGAGGAAGGGTTAGCACCCTGAGTGTGGAGAAAATACAAGCAGAGAAACATAGAGAAATTAGTACAGAGATCCAACAGACAGGGCTCCAACTATCTGAACAAAGTAATACAACCACCTATATATCAGATCACAAGAGCACCAACATCTGAGTAGTTGGGGGCCTATTAACAAAGGGCTACTCAAAGTCCTGTCCAGGGAATCAAAAGGTCCTTCTCATGATCGAGCTCCCAAAGCAAAATCTCACCTCAGAATATATATACACTTTCAGTTAATAGGCACAGAGTCAGAAGGCATCACAACCCTTGTGACTCTTAATTACCTTAGTACCAAAAGGTGTGAAAGCCTTCCTACAAGCCTGCCTGCCTGTAAGCAAGCCTCCCCCTAAGCAAACTCCTACTTAGGCCAGTTCCTCCCCCAATGGGCTCTGACTCAGAATGTATCACAGCGGTGATTAAAATACCTTTAGACCTGGGAATACTGCTCCTGTTCCAAGGGGAAAAGGGGATTCATCTGGTCTCACATAGGCCTATTAATGGACAAGGAAGATCTTCCTATTCCATTAACATTACACCTACCTACCTTATACCTAAGGACCAGGAATTAAGAACCAGTAGAGGCACAAGCAGAATTAAATGTACTTTGCCCCTAAATAAAATTTCTTTTTAGACCTACTTTGTCAAGTAATGAATTAATCCTAAAAAATTATGAATCATTTTTTGTAACCTAAAAGGTTATAAAATATAGGGAATATATTACTATTTGGGGGGAATTCCCAGGATGCATGTCCCCTATTTTCCTTACGATATGTGATTAAAGGTAAAATATACTAGGGATGAATGGAATTTTTAAAAAAAAAACTTTAGTTTTTTGGGTTTTGGTTGGGTTTTTCTTTTTTATTATTATTATTAAACAAATGCTTTATTAACTTCTGTTTTACATCATTCATTTCAGCCAGATTTTGAGTTACAATTTTTTCCCCGTTTTTCCCCTACCCACCATCCCAGAATAGCAGTCCCACAACATATCGCTTCCTCCAATCTGCTCTCTCCCATATCTTCTCCCATACCCCCATCGACTTTTCTATTAGAGCAAGGTGAATCTCTGTGCCCCAATGCCTGCACATCTTATCTCCCAATTACAAGCAAAAGAGTATTAATAATAGTATTTATATATATTTGAAACATTTAATTTTAAGACCTCAAATTTCAGATCCATTTCCTTCCTCCCTTGTCACCCATTCCCTCTGGGGAGATAAGTAATTCAGTATATGTTGTACATGTCTAGCTATGCAAAACATTACCATAGTAGATATATTGTACAAGCCTGCTTATAATTCCCTCCCACCCATCCCACCCCCCACCTGGTCCATTCCCTACTTGATCCTGTCCCTCTTCTATAGTGGGTACTTCCAACCTCCCCTCCCCCCAAGAATGCCCTCCCATCCATCATTCCTCCTCTCATCCGCCTTCCCCCTATTCTGCTGCAGGGTGAGATATCCCATTTAGTATGTATGTCATTCTCTCCCTGATTGGTTGGGTTTTTCTTTTTGTTTGTTTTTTTTTATAAATTCTTCAGTTTGGGTTGGAACAGATATTTCAGAAGTTTTTCAGAACAAATCCTTTAAGGGGATTTGTTCTGTGAAATTTGGATTCAATCAGAGGACCACACTTGGGGACATGGAGGGTCACATGTGGTCTTAAGGCCCCAGACTCCCCACCCCTAGAACAATACTGGGCACAATAAATGTTTTGAATTGAATTAAATTGTGGGACCATATATTTGAAGCTGGAAAAGACCTTAGATCCCATCTCACCTAAATCCCAGAATTTACAGGTAAGTAAAGAGGCACATGATTTTCCCAAAATCATAAAAGTATTAAACATTAAAGATGAGATTTTAAAACTGGGCCTCTGACTCCAGAATCACTGTTTTCAATACTACCAAGCAATTGGTAAATCAGGGAAGCAGAGATTAGGAGTTTGAGGATGACTGCCTCAGGTGCCCAGACACAGGGACAATGAGTAGCAGGAATCAGGAACCCAGACAAAGAGAAAACAGAAAGCAGCAATTGGAATTCAGACACAGATTTTGGTCCCAGAAAGCTCAGGACCAGCAGCAAGAATTACCTTCATACTAAGGAGCTGAGGACTTTATAAAAGCAAAGGATCCTTATGACCTTCCTGCCCACTGCTAACACTAGTCAGGTTGGCAGGTTGGCAGGCTTGAGCCCAAAGACAGACAGTCAGAGGAGTAAGAAGGAAAAAACAAGGGACCTACTTGAAGGCTGAAGGAAAGAATTGTTAGCCTGGCACAGCACCCACAGAACGGCACAGAGAAGCTAACCTCCTGCTGAGGACAGCCCAGCAGCCCTGCAGGGAGCAGCCAGCGCAGCACTCTGAGAGCAGGCAGCACAGCTCGCCGGGAACCGACAGCGCAGCCCGCAGAGCCGAGCCCAGGTCCTCGGTGTCAGCCCCAGGGCGGCCGGGCCTTCAGCCGGCTGGTGGAACCCCAGAACACCAGCAATTGTGGCGATTCCAGAATTATCAGCACAGATATGCCTAGGACAAAGTGAGAGGTTAGTGCCCTATGGACTTTGGGACCAGTATTTGGGGAACACGTGGCTTCCTCCCCTGGGGGCGAAAAGCTGCTGAAGAAACAGCTGCACAGAAGCCATTTTGCAGCATCAGCAGTGGCTCTAGCTCCTGGTATGCGAACTGTAGGAAGATCCAGCAATCAGTCTGGGGGTTAATCGCTTTTGCTTTAAACTGCCTGGATCTGGATTGTGATCTGGGGGGGAAGTTTGGGGTGGGTATCCAACTTGCCAGAGTGGGTGGAGGCTTTACAGAGGCCACCCAACTGTCGGAAGTTGTGAAGACCCCACGTTTGGGAGGAAGCTCCCCTGTCTGGTGGCAGTCCTACTGTGGAAACAAGCCCAAAAATCAAGTAATTAAGTGGCAATATGCCTAGGCAAATGAAACAAAATAAACAGAAAAGTTCAACATTGGACTCCCATTTTAGGGGCAAAGAGGCTCAAAGCATGGAGGAAGACTGTGAGGTCAGAACTCCTGCACCAAAAGCCCCAAATGAAAATACAAGCTGGCTACAGGCAATAGAGGACCTTAAGAAGCAGATAAGAGAAGTGGGGGAAAATTTGGGAAGAGAAATGAAAAAGATGCAAGAAAAGTATGAAATGACAGTCAACAGCCTGACTGAGGAAAATAACACCTAAAAAAATAGACTAACTCAAATGGCAAAAGAGGCTCAGAAAGGCAATGAGGAGAAGAATGCCTTAAAAGGTCGAATTTGCCAGATGGAAAAAGAATCTCAAAAGCTCACTGAGGAGATTCATTCCTTCAGAGTTAGACTGGAGCAAATGGAAGCTAATGACTTTATGAGAAATCAAGAGGCTGTTAAGCAGATCCAAACAAATGAAAGAATAGAAGGCAATGTGAAATATCTCATGGGAAAACCACTGACCTGGAAAATAGATCCAGGAGAGACAATTTAAAAAATTATTGGACTACCTGAAAGCCATGATCAAAGAAAGAACCTAGAAATCACCCTTCAAGAAATTCTCAAGGAAAATTGCCCTGATGTTTTAGATCCAGAGGGCAAAATAGAGGTTGAAAGAATCCACAGGTCACCTCCTGAAAAAGATCCCAAAAAGAAAACTCCCAGGAATATTATAGCCAGGTTCCAGAATCCCAGATCAAGGAGAAAATACTACAAGCAGCCAGGAAGAAACAATTTCAATATTGTGGAAACACAATCCGAATAGCCCAGGACCTGGCAGCTTCTACACTGAGGGATCGAAGGGCATGGAATATGATATTCCAGAGGGCAAAAGAGCTGGGATTGAAGCCAAGGGTCACCTACCCAGCAAAACTGAGTATCTTGTTTCAGGGAAAATATGGTCATTCAGTGGAATAGAGGACTTTCAAGCATTCTTGATGAAAAACCAGAGTTGAATAGAAAATTTGACATTCAGACACAAGAAGCAAGAGATGCCTGAGAAGGTAATCAAGGAAAAGAAATCAAAAGGAACTTATCAAAGTTGGACTATTTATAGTCCTACATGGAAAAACAATAACTGTGTTTGATGAAACCTTTCTCATTATGAAAATAATTGAAGAAGGGTACATGGCATATGTTCACAGATATACATGGATAGAGGTTACAGGTTGAATTTGATGGGAAGGGATGATTCTTTTATTTTTGGAGGGCAATTGGGGTTGGGTGACTTGCCCAGGTTCACAAGGCTGGGTTTTTGTTTGTGTGTTGGGTGTCTGGGGCCGGATCTGAGCTCGGGTCCTTCTGGCTCCAGGGCTGGCTCTCTGCTCGCTGTGCCACCTAGCCACCCCAAGGAAGGGATGATTCTTAAGGGGTGAAGTCAAGAGGTGAGAGGAAAGTGGCAAGAGGAGATGGAGAGAGACAGGGTAGGGCAAACTATCTCATGTAGAAGAGGCAAGGGGAAGTAGTTGCAGGGGAGGGGAAGAACAGGAAGGCAAAAAGGCAAAAGCATATTCTCATTGAAGTTGGCTCAAGGAGAGAATCACATACATACTAAATGGAATATCTTACCCTCACTCACTCTCCTGAGTAGGGGAAAGGGAGATGAGAGGGGGGATGATGAAGGGGAGGGCATTCTGGGGAGAGGGGGGGTTAGAAGTACCCACTATCAAAGAGGGACAGGATCAAAATAGGGAATGGACCAGGTGGGAGGTGAGACAGGTGGGAGGGAAATATAAGCAGTCTTTTACAATATATCTACTATGGTAATGTTTTGCATAGATATACATGTACAGCACGTACTGAATTGCTTATCTTCTCAGAGGGAATGGGTGACAAGGGAGAAAGGGAATGGATCTGAAAATCGAAGTTTTAAAATTAAATGTTTCATAAGATGTCCAGGCAGTGGGGCTCAGAGATTCACCTTGCCCTAATGGCAAAGTCGAAGGGGGTATGGGAGAAGATAAGGGAGAGAGCAGATTGGATGAGGGGATATCTAGTGGGACTGCTATTCTGGGGTGGTGGGTAGGGAAAAAATGGGGGGAAAATGTAACTCATAATCTGGTGGAAATGAATGATGTAAACCAGAAGTTAATAAAGCATTTGTTTAATTAATAAAAAAAAGAAAAATAAAAAAAAGAATTGTTAGCCTGGAGAAGAGAAGGCTTAAGAGGGGGACATTTTAGCTGTCTTTGGGTATTCCTAGAACTGACACCTGGAAGAAAAATTAGATTTTTTTCCTGCTTAATCTAAGGGGGAAAATGAAACAATGAATGAAAAACTGCAGAAAAGAGACTTAGGCCTGAGGTAAGAAAAAACATATTTAAAGTGATTTGCATTGGGGCGGCTAGGTGGCATAGTGAATACAGCACCGGCCCTGGGGTCAGGAGGACCTGAGTTCAAATCCAGCCTCAAACACTTAACACAAAAACTAACCATGTGACCTTGGGCAAGTCACTTAACCCCAATTGCCATCCAAAAAGCAAAAAAATTAAAAAAAAAATAAAGTGATTTGCAAACTTTGAAACACCATATAAACTCTAGTCATTGTAATTAGGATTATGACAAGTAGAGCTATCCAAAAGTGAAATGGACTACAACAGAAGGTAGGAAAGATTCACCTCCCCTAAAATCTTTAGGAAAAGCTAGATGGATCTTAGGACCTGGATTCAGGAAGAGGTAAGTCCAAATCCAGTCTCAGATACTTATTAGCTGTGTGAGTCACTTAACACAGTCACTTACACTGTGTGTGTGTAAGTCACTTAACCTCTACCTGACTCAAGTTCTTCATCTATAAAACAGAGATAATAATTTTATTTGTGTCCTATGGTTGTTGTGAGGATAAAATGAGAGAATAATTATAAAGTACTTAACACAAGGCCTGGCTAGTATTAATAGGTGGCTAGTATTATTAATAATTAACAGCTAGGTGGCCCAGTGAATAGAGCACCAGCCTTGGAGTCAGGAGGACTTGAGCTCAAATCCAGCCTCAGACACTTGACATTTACTAGCTCTATGACCTTGGGCAAGTCACTTAACCCCAAATGCCTTGCCTTCCCCCTAAAAAAAAATCATCATCATCATCATCATCATCATCACCACATGTCAGGTATGTAGTAAAACAGATTCTTTACCACAGAGTACACTAAATGGCCTCTGGGCAAACTTCTAAATCTGAAATTCTATGGTTTTGTGATACCAAATTAACCACATTGCAGGCTTTATTTTGAAAATGAAAACTATCTTTAATTCAGAAGCATCCAGAGGAATGTAGTAAGTTCAATGATCTCTGGTGTTACTTCTAACACTCTGGACTGTTCTAAAGGCAGGAGTCTTTTCCATTGTCTAATAGCCAGTTCTATCTACAATTGGTCAGTTGGCCCTTTCTATTTATAATTAGGCAAAATGATTTTTGATAGTAGATATAAATAAATATATAAAATACATATAAATATATTAAATTTTGATAGTACATATAAAGGTATATATGTATGTGTGTGTACAAACCTTCAAATTGTAGCATCAGTCCCACTACTGATGCTACTTTCACTACTGCTAAATCTCAAGATAAAATAAAATCTTCCTAACCCATTTCAGTTAGGAATATTCCTTGTGATCTAACATGTGGGCAATAGCAGGCTGCTCAGCAGGTTTGCTGCCCTGAGGAGACACAAGGATTCCTTCTCAAACATGGGGATTCTGTGCCAGGATATTTCTGGCAGTAAGATGACTACCAAGCCAAAATTTCTATTTCTATAACTAATGGAAAAGTAGCCTAAAGTGGATAAGGTAAAGCTGAGGAAAATCTCAACCCACCAACTGTTCTATTTACTTTTATATGCTCCTCCTCTTTTATTTTCCCCTTCCTTTCACACTTTTTAAGAATAAAAATGCTGCAAAATCTCATTTTCCCTTTCTTGCAATTTCCCAGACTCCCCACCATCACCCCCATAACAGTGGTACCAAATACATTTCAAATACATTCACCACCCTCCCAATTGCTGCTCCCACCCCAATGTGGCATATTGTTTAGTTGATGAAAATCCATCTACCAAAAAACATTTAATAAACACTTGTAGTATGTCAGAGCTAAGATCTGAGGATACAAATATTGAAATAGAATTGAATTAAGGAAACAGGCCCTTGCACTGAATAACAGGAAAACTATGTATGTGTGTGTATACATATAGACACACACATACATATACATATATATATACCCGCATCTACAAAATATGTGGGAAAAAAGTTCCATTGAAAAGGTATTTATTAAGCATTTACTATGTACCACATAAATGGGGGGGACAGGGTAGGGAGGCAGAGAATAATAACTGAAGAGTTCAAAAAAGACCCCCTGTCAGAGATAGTGCTTGAGTAGAGCTTCCTTGGCAGCTCAGGGCAGACAAGAGGAGCACCTGTGTTCCAGTTATATGAAAAGGCACAAAGATGGAAATGGAACTTGGTGTATGGGAAAAAGCAAGCAGGCCTGTTTTAGCAGATCATATATATGATAGATGAAGGTTAGTAATATACTGTAAAAAGCCTGTAAAGGTGGGCTGGAGCTAGACTGGGAAGGGCTGTAAATGTATTTTTTAAAGTTTATATTTTAGACTAGAAGTAATGGAGAGTCCATGGAGCTTTATGAGCAGAGGACTGACACATCAAACCCGTGTTTTAGGAATATTGCTTTGTCAGCAGTGTGAAAGACAGATTGGAGAGGGAAAGACGAGGCAGGAGACCAGTTGGGAGTCTACTTCAGTAGTCCAAATGAGATGTAACAAGGCTCTGAACTAGTTTAGTGACCAAGTGAGTGGAGAGAAGATGGAAAAGGTTTGGAAAGATAAAGAGAAATGGGGGAAAAATAATCTCAAGGGGTAAATATCTTCTTCCTTCAGGAAGAATCAAAAGTCACCAAATACTTAACTAAAGATGAAAGTCAATATGGTCTTTCGTTGTTCATTTGTTTCAGTCATATCCAACTCTCTGTGACCACATTTGGGTTTCTCTTAGCAAAGATACTGGAGATACTTAACAGGGTTAAGTGACTTGCCCAGGATCAATAAGTGCCAGCTAATAAGTGTCTGAGACTGGATTTGAACTCAGATCTTCCTCACCCCAGGTCCAGGATTTTATCCATTGTGCCCCTCAACTACCCACTACAGCTCATATTCTATTTATTACATAATCTTATACTTAAACAAAATTATCATTATATTAACAATAATTAAGACTACTCCCAAGAAACTGCACTTTAATTAAAAGTCTTTAAAGCATTGCAACAATTAAATGCTAAATTTCTATTAATAATAAATATATAGTAAATGAAATATTTGTATTTAAAGAAATTGTACTTTGTTCTACTCTACTGAGCTGTTGTCTTGATAAAATATTTGTTATTAAATATCACAGTAATTAACCTTAGAGGCCAAGGGTATAACTGGAACCAGCTCAAACCAACTTACAAGCACCCACTATTAATTTTTCAATGTGAGTATTTACACCTTGGAAAATAGCAATTGATTCAAATCCAGATTTCATTTATTGTGATGTGGATTATCTTGACTTTAGATCTGTATTAAATTTCAGTTTTTAGTGTGTTATTTTTTTGGTCCTTACGTCATCCAGTGCTTTCTACCTCTGTTCTCGAGGAAAATCTTTGTGATTCGTAGATATTAGGTTTCTGAGTGAGGCTTATAGAAGCCTCATTTTTCATTTCTTAGTGAAGAACCATTTTTTCTCACTCTTCTCCCTTGTGCCAAAATTCACACTAAGTATACATTGAGATAGTTCAGTAAGGAGACAGCATCAGATCTTCCATAGAATGTTTCTACTTCTTTGAAAGGAAAAGTAATCCTAAATACACTATTTTTTTTAATCTTGTGCCACAAATAATTGTAACGTTAGCTATAACTCTCTTCGTGGTGTTCCTCTTCCAAGCTCTTCTTAAGTCTTCAAGTTAGGATTTCATAATGTCTGATGAAATTATCTTTGATTTGCCTCTTCAAGGAAATACACCAGCTAGTCTTCCATTTCACAACTTCATTATGTTCACAGGGTCATAGATTTAAAACTACAAGGTATCTCAGAGGCCATTGAGTTCATCCAACCTCTAGATTTCATCTTTCATTAAAAATTGTTAACATTTATATGGTGCTTTTAAGGTTTGCATCGTGCATTATATTTATTATCTCATTTGCCACTCACAACTATGTGAAATGATGCTATTTTATCCCCATTTAGGTTAATTCACTTGTCCTGAATCATAAAGCCCATAAATTTCTGAAATAGGTTTTGAATTTATGTCTTCCTGACTCAAGTACTTAGTTTATCCAATGTAAAACCTAGCTGCCCCAAATTATAAGTAAAACATGTGCTTCACCTCTTTGCTCTCAAGATAATTTTTTTACATTTAGACTATCAATAGTTAAATTAATATTTTATATGTGGTCTAAATCTATGTAATTCTTAGCACATTATGATCAAAGAATTCATCACCAAATAGCCAACCTATAGGGGAAGAGATCTCCAAACTTACCAAGCTTGGCTTGGTAGAACTTGTGAGAGCTTACACTCCATTATATCCACGTTTACTTCCATGTCACAATGGAAAATCTGAGGAGGATTTGGGGGAATTACAATTATCTCTATGAAATTAACACTTTGAACTTGATTTTAAAGTGTTGAAAAAGTTTCAATATTCTTTTAATGAAGTCATAATATTCAAAGCATAAATACACTCCAAAGAAAAGCAAGCCAAGTTTGATTTCTATGTCTATGTCAGCACAATCTAAGTCACCTGAGTGAAGAAAATTACCAGAAATGTGTATAAATACAAAGTAGTTATTTACATGTTTGTGTGTGTGGTTGTATGTGTGTGTGGGTATGTGTATAAAGAGAAATTCAAGAGCAAAGGTACTAATATTTGAGAGATCAGGAAAGGTTTTAGACACAAAATTATGCCTAAACTGAATGTAAGAGAGGGACTCTATGAGACAGAGGTAAGGAAAGGGAGCATTCTAGGCATGCAATAAGGGTAAAGGCCAGGAAGTGGGAGATAAGAGTCTTGTGAATGAACCATAAAGAGAAGTCAGTTTGGCTGAATCACAGCATGCCAGAGATGAAGTAAAATTGAATGAGATTAGAAAAATAGATTAGGACCTGGTTGTGAAGGACTTTGAAAACTAAGCATAGGATTTTCTATTTTATTTTAGAAGCCCAGGCAGTTGGAAGAGTTGAGGACTTAGCATTCACTCCTCTGTCCTGACTGACTGCATCTTGCCTCCTTTCTCATCTTTTCATCTTCCTATAGACATGGAGTAAGCGGATAGAGCAGTGGTGCTCTGAGGCTATAGCAACTGCCCTAGTTATTCTGCACCTGGCACAGCTCAAACTAAAACTGAAAAGGAGAATAAATTCTAAGTATCAGTATTTCCTTTCAATCTTGAAGCAGCTTAATGTAGTGGATAGATGCTAGGCTTGGAGTCCAGAAGTTCCGGGTTCAAATCCTTGTTCTTCTACTTACTGGCTTGTATGCCCATAGTCACTTAATTTCATTAAGCCTGAAGGTAACTTTCCAAGATGGGCCATTGGTTCACACACAATGTCTTGTTCAATCCTAGCAAAAACCCTATTGGGTAAGTAAGGGAAGGAGTGATGGAGTGCATATAAATCCAAAAACCTATAAATAAGAAATCTACTATGATGCAACTTTTAAACATATTCTTTACTTTTCAAAATAAAAAAACTCATTTCTTATAGTGTATACTCTTTTACCTTCACCAGTTCAGTTACCATCTCTTCCAAAGCCAGTGTCCTTGATTCACCCCTTGTATAGGAAGGAACACACTTGCTCCAGTTGCAAAGGGGAGAAAACCTCCTTCCTGAATTCTCTCCTTGGACTAGAGAAATAGTGGGAAATATAAGCATAATTATGTATTACCACCATGTAAAGAGAAGCCATGATCCCTAGGCCTTCGTGCTGTCAACAGTCAAGTAGGTCTCTTCTCTGAAAATTAGCATATGCTACTAATTCATGTTTATTAATAGGCTTGTTCCTCAAATTAGATTATGAGCTTCTTGAGAGCAAAAACCATGTCTTGGACTTTTTTGTGTTCCTCCTGCCTATTTCCTGGCCTTAGAGTTCATGGAAGATGCTCAATAAATGTTTAAAGAAGAAGGGAGGAGTAGAGCTTGGTATAGTATAAAAAGCACTGGATTTGGAAAAAGAGGGCCTGGGTTCAAATACAAAATCTTTTCCTTATTATATGTGTGATGCCTTGAGCAAGTCTCTTCATAGATCATAGTTTCATTACCTGTAAAATGCGGAGGGAAGAGGGAAGGAGAAAGCATTAGACTAAATTATCTCCTAGGTCCCACTTGACTCTAAATAATATGATCCTAAGAAGTAGAGGAATGTAAAGCTTTCTTTAAATCACGCCCTTACACACAAATTACCTTCCTTCACCCTTATTAAATTTGTGGAAGGCACCCTTCCTTTATGGAGATGAGCACATTCAGTTATCTCAGCCATGGAACAGAAAAATGGACACACTAGATCAAAAATGCCCTTTTCCTCTTGTCTCTGGAAGAAGCATGTCTTACTATCTTTGGACTTCTTTCTCTCTACATATGGTAAGAGAGCACTGATTGTGCAGTTTCTTCGATGGAGAGAAGAGTTTTTCTTTATCCTCCCCCTCATGTTGTCATATACAGTCATTATATGCCAGACTAAACAAAGTATAACCTAACTACCACCTACAATAATTTTCTTATTATAGAGAAGATCAAGAGAAAGGAACATATGAACATTCCATAAATGTGCTCTCTCTTGCCTCAACCAATAACCCAATGAAACCAAAATGAAAACTGCACCCCTCCCCCCATGCAGTATAATCATTTCAAGGTTATTTTAACCAAAGCACTATGCCTTGCAAATATGTTGTACAAACCTTCAATTTGTGATGAAGAATTGATGTTGTTAAGAGTGTAATTCATTTTTCAAAGTATTTTCACATCTATTGCTATGTTAGATTCTCACGATTCTGGGAACTAGATGGGGTGATATTATTATTCCCCCTTAGATGAAAAAAATTGAAGTACAGAAAGATAAAGTGACTTCTTTCTAATGAACAGAAGCTTTAAATCAGAGTCATTTATAAGAGTTGCTAAAGTCACATAACATGTTCTTTCCTTCATCATAACTATAACCTGATGCTTCTATATTGAAAATACTGAGCTGAACTATCAAACTTAGATTTTACATAGCCTAGGGCTCCTATAAATGACCAACTAAAAGCTACATCCAGGTTCAAGGAATTCTTTGGGTCATCATGTTTTTAAATCCATAATTCACAAACTCATTTTTACTAGACTAAACCAGATCACAAAAGTTCAAAGAAAAAGCATGAAGCAGAATGTTGGGTTTTAATAGAATAATCAAATTAAAATCAACTTAATAAGACTACTGATTTACATTATTCTTGTTAGCTAATTATATTTAGGTGAGTCCTTACATAGTGCATAGTACTGTTCTGAGAAGTTTTCAGAATTTTTAGATAGGATCACATTTCAATCATCTCAAATAAATACTCCTTTCTACTATTTTTACATGAATCTGTGGTCTTCTTTTTTTATTCGATTATATTTTATTTTGTTTCAAATTCTCTCCCTCTCCACCCAATTGAGAAGGCAAGAAAAATAAAATACATTACAAATATGTTCAGATATGTAGGACAAATTTCCATATTAGCCATATTCCAAGGTGAGAAAAAAAGCAAGAAAAATAAATATGCTAGGAAAAAGAGAAATATGCTATATCCTAGGAATTCATCTGTTTTCTATCTGGAGGTATATAGCATGTTTTATCATAAATCCTTTGGAATTGTGATTGGTCATTGTGTTGATCACAGTTACTTACTTTCAGGATTGATTATCTTGACAATATTATTGTTACGGTGTAAATTGTTCTGGTTCTACTCATTTTAATTTGCATGAGTTCATATAAGTCTTCCCAGGCTTTTCTGAAGTCATCCATTTCTTACAGAACAATTTCATTTATATATACCATAACTTGTTCAGCCATTCTCCAACTGATGGGCTCCCTCTCAGTTTCCAATTCTTTGTCACCCCCAAAAAGAGCTGCTATAAATATTTTTGGACACACAGGACCTTCTCCTCTTTCTTTGATTTTTTTGGAGTATAGACCTAGTAGTATCACTGAGTTAGAGGGTAGGTACAGTTGAATAGCCATTAGTGCATCGTTCCAAATTGTTCTCCAGAAGGGTAGGACTTGTGCACAGTTCCACCAGTAGTGCTTTAGTGCACTTATTTTCCCACATCCCCATTTCTTTGCCATATACTATTTTTGGAAGAAATTAAAACGTCACCTAAAGCATAATTCTAATGTTAAAAATAGTTTGACTTCTTCCACTAAGAGCATAAGGAAACATCTGTTTTCCCAGACATAGCTAGACGTTCCTGAAGGTTTTTTTTTTTTAACTTTTTATCTGATTTCTTTTTAGGAGACAACAATGGATGGTCTCAGCAGTTTGATAAATATTTTGCAAATAATTATAAAATGATTTCCCGGTATCCTTTTGAGACAAAATCCTCTGAATGCTGTAAGTAGTCACAGGAGTCTACTGTCATTATTAAATATCACAGTCAAACATGCTTCTTTAGTGAACTTAAGTACAATGGAAAGCTATTCTGTAAAATATGAGATGTGATTTTTAAAAAATTGATGAATTGCAATGTGTTATTTGAAGTTTCTCTTCCAAAGAATTGTAAGATAAACTGTAGGAGAATAAAAAGTAATTCTTCATGCCTTTCGTTCTGATAGTGATTAATCATATGTGAGAGGCTGTCATGACAGAAGATTTTGTAAAGTGGAAATCATGTCTGTCAGGGATGGACAATGATTCTTGGCATGCACCCCACTCTAAGTTGAATGCTCTCATGAACTATGACATAAATAAAATCTAGAAATGGGTATAGTATATGGATTTTAATGCTTGTCCAAGCAAGAAATATCCTATAAAATTGTTATCTTTTAAGTTATGATAGCATCATTAATCACAACACAACAATGTGTAGAAATATTATTATTCATTACAAAACTATTGGATTTAGATGTCAGACCTTTAGATCTAAGTATTTCTAATGTTTTCTATAATGAAGATGAATTGGAAACAAAATAACTTTTTACAATTTTTATACTCTATAACTAATGAAAATGGGTAACACCTATACCTAGAAGGAAAAAGTTTGCACTCAGCATTTTGATTAATAACATTTTTGGATGTAGTGTTATCTTCCACTATCGCTTAAAGATCTAGCTTAAATTTTTTTAATCTAGCACTTTTAGTGTTCACTTTGAGATAAATAAAAAACAAATTTTAAAGGGGTTACTATTTTTTTAATAATGTGTGGCCATAATTATCCTAATAACTCACAGAGAAATTATAACATTAAGCTAATTAAGCATCAGGGTGGGCATAAAGTTAAAGGAGAAAATTGGGGGGAATTCAGTCCAAGTTATTTAAGTTGGATTATATATTTATATTTGAGTTATTTAATGGGTTAAAAGTATTTATAAACAAATAATAGATGTTACCTAGAAGCTAACAATGAAACATTGATAGAATAATTGGGCAGACTGTACTAGTCCCAAAAGTATACTCCTTTTCTTTTTTTTACTTTATTATCGGTGTCTTTTTGTTGAATGAGTTTTATATCTAAACTGAAATGAAGCATGAATGGGGAAACTTAATGGAAAGTGTCATATGAAGACTTTAGGTAAAACTTAAATTAAGGTTCCTAATGTACTGCATTTAAAGGCATATTTCCATATAAGTATACTTCACATTAAACATGTGAGTCTTGTTTTTGTCCATTTGGGAGCTAGATGAGAGGAAATTCCAATATTTATTTCAATATTGCAAGTGTCACTGGTATGCATAGTCCTTTCACTGATGCAGATTGCAACTCCTCTATGACTCATCCAACAATGTTGGATAGTTGCTGTGGTAAAAAAATAAATCATCCTACAGTCAACCTACTATTGAACCTTTCCTACTTCACTAGATGTTCTTGTATGACAAATAGCTGGCCATCACCAGGTAGATGCTTTCCAGCTTGATAGGAGGACCTATATTCTGGCATAACCTTGAAAAAAACAGGGTCCACCTCTGTGCCATTGTGTGATATCAAAACAGGACATTAATAGGGGAGAACATTTCATTAAACACTTTAAAATTGATTTACATCTATACTTTGATCTCTAGAGCTCTACCTGCATGTAACATTCTGCACAGTGCTTCCCAGAAAGCATAGTTCTCTAGATATGTATCTTTAATTTCAGTGTCCTAACATAGAAGCTATGGCTTGGAATGGCCTAACCTATCAAGCTTAAAGGATGAGGCCTTTGTCCTGCTCTTGAAGGCACCTGACTGAAGAGAAGGAGCAAGTCATTGAGAGAACTGAGGTCAGCTCCTTAACAGGGTATGCAGCAGTAGGCTAGTCAACTTGACCTTCTTCCAAGGAATTCTCTGGCCTCTATTTACTTCTGCCCTCCTTTATGCTGGTCCTGGGAGAGCCCCAGATCTACAATAGCCATAATTCAGTCCAACTTCCTCAATGCCATGATTCATCCTCATTGGGCAGATAGTCACCTCTAGCAAGGTACCCTTATGAAGAAGATATCATCAATCACCTCAAATGCTATGAAAATGGGAATACACAGAAAGCCTTATCCTTTAACCTTACTGGATTTACTGAGATACTCTTGTTCATATACATTCTCATTGTATCAGATTTTCCTTTTAACTACCTTCCTTTAAAAGGATGCTTACACTATTTCTATGCTTCCAAGGAAGATGCTGGGTTTGAGATCAGAGAAAATCAGGGCTCTGTCAGTTATTACCTGTGTGGCCTTGGGCAAGTCTCGACCTCACTGGGCCTGATGGAGAAACAGATGATATTTAAGGTCCTTTTCAGATCTGAGTCCATGATCCTTTGTTCTAGGTAAAATTAAGGAATTCATAGTTCCTCATAATGATATAAGCACTCATCATTCACAAAAGCCAAAAGATAATGACTTCATTTTATCCCATTGTTAATATAAAGGAACTGGATTAAGATGTCTTAATATGAGGAGCTATGACAAGTTTCTATAGAAGATATCTGCAGGACCTTGCTTACTGTACCCCTAAATATGGTGGATCTTTAAAGTTCTAGCATGAACACAAACTCTATTTCCTTCACTTCCTCTTGAAGGATGGAAAATTCTCCTTTTTCACTCTCATTTATAGAGACATAAATAAGAATACTAATAAGTGACCCCCACACAGGGATATACTGGCAAATGTTTAACAACCAGGTCTATATTGATGGAAAGATAGATATTCAAGTCACACTTTTAAGTTTAATCTACATTATTAACTTCTCTACATTACTTTCCTAAGTCTAGACTATCAACAAAGCAATAAATCAAGCCCTAATTTTTTTTTCAAAATTCTGAGGTATAAATGCTCACAATAAAAATTTAACAATTGGCTCTCCCAAACCAATATGAATGACCTCCAACACTACTGCCCCTGTCTCTTAGATGCGGCTAAAGTAACAACCACATGTGCTGCCTACCAATGGTTAGAAACACATTTACTTTAAAGTCTAGTTTTCCCTGTTTTCCTTGATTTTCAACTAATTATACAAAGTTCGAAATTTAGCAGTTTGGTAGGAAATGGAGGCCCCTGAAGTCCTAAGCTAAAATTTACTTGGCCAATAATAGGTAAATATAGGAATTTGTGGCTGTGAAGATTCCTATTTCCTCAATTACAATGGTGCCTCACCTATTTTGAAGATCTTGAAAAGATGTGGAGTTTGCTATTTGGATTTTCATTTTGGACTGAACTTGTGATTTCATTGATGTAGGACACTCCTTTAACCAGTGCAGATCACCAACTGCTCTACAATTTATAGTCTCAGAGAGTGGCCTCAAGCACTGACAGAGTGATTAAGTCACTTTACCAGGGTAACAACCAGTATGAGTCAGAGCCAGGACCTGAACCCAGATCCTCCTAACTCAGAGATGAGCTCTTTGTCCTCTACCACCAGAGCCTTAACTTAGGGACCTCCATTTCCAGTGGTCCATGAACATAGATGGAAAAAATATTATAACTTTGATTTCTCTGAGTTCTAACTGAAATTTGTCTTTTCCTTCAATTATCTTAAAGCATTATTCTGAGAAGGAATCCTTAGGCATCACCAGTCTTCCAAAGGAATACAGGACAGAAAAAGGCACCATCTTGCCTCTCATGTGGCAGATGTTATTACCCCAAAATGAGGGTTGTTGGATTGGGAGGGGTATTGGGGGGGAAGGAAGTTTGTTTTATTTTGTTCTGTTACAAATGTGAAAATAGTAGGATCTCTTTATAAAACTCCTCATCAGGGGCGGCTAGGTGGCACAGTGAGTTAGAGCGCTGGCCCTGGAGTCAGAAGGATCTGAGTTCGGATCCAGCCTCAGACACTTAACACATACAAACAAAAAAAAACCTAGCGTGTGACGTTGGGCAAGTTACTTAACCCCAATTGCCTTCCAAAAAGCAAAAAAATAAAAATAAAACTCCTCATTATTACAGAATGCAGTATACCATAGGTTAAGCTACACCTCTACAATTTATAACTAAGGCAGGCATTTAGCCTTTCTCTAATGCCAGATTTTAGAGGGCTTCCACTGCCTCTATTATTTCTCAAGTGTAATTTGTCTGGAATGCAAACTGGGATTTCATTTTGCTTCATTTGGACTTCCATAGCCAGAAGCCTCAAACAATTTCACTGATAGGTTCTTGGCATCTGTGCCATACTCTAAAAAGGGTGCTGTCGGCATCACGGCTGCAGACCCAAAACTTTGCCTGAGATGCTATCCACTCAATGTCCCAGAAAGAGTTATGAGAGCTGGCTGACCAATAACTCCAAAAGGAACAAGAAGACAGGCAGAGAAGGCCCTGATGCTACTTTTCCACACTCAAAGTGTGGTCCTTGACCAATAATCAAACACACTGGGTACCATAGTCATTTCATGATGTCACAAAGGAATGAAAATTCTACTAAACCTGTTAATCTGGAATGTTTAGCTGTGTGACTCATCGATTCCATGATTAAAATTATTAATGCTCTGTGGTACAGTGGGACAAGCACTGACTCTAGAGTCAGAGAACCTACATTCAAAATCCTGCCTTGAATTAGGTATGATATTGGATAAATCAATTAACCTTCCTGGGACCTAGTATCCTCATCTGTAAGATGGTGGGGGCGAGGGGGTGAGGGAGTAAGGGGCAGTATAAACTGAATGGCCTCTGAGGCATCTTGTCTCTAGAACTAAGAAGCCGACATACACACGTTTTTCCTGCAAGCCTCAAATACAGCTTCGGAAAATGTTGAAGAAGGTCCTTTAAGGCTTTCATTCTCTCCCAGGGATAGAGACTGGTTAAACCTAAGGATGCCTTCTCAGAATAATGTTTTTAAATAATTTAAGGAAATGCTAAGAGGTTAGTGAAAATAAGGGTACATTTTTTCTCATCCAAATTCATAGATCCCCTAAAATCTATTCCCAGATTTAAAACTTCTGCTCTATCCCCAACCAGCAAAACTAAAGGCAGAAATCCCTTCCTTTCACTGCTTTCTCCTCTTCCCCATCCTTCCCCACACATGACCCACAGGCATGGGAATCAAGAAAGGCTTCTACAATAGAGAATTAGGCATTTCTCTGCCTCTAGCGAAGTGACAGAGAAGCTACTCTTTAGCTCAAAAAATTTGTCAGAGAAATTCTCCAGAAGCAAATGGCTTCTTCAAGTGGAGCAGATGATAGATTATCAAATTATCTGAAAAATTCCTGAACTCTCCTAAAAAAATCTGCAGCAAAGCTATGGTATGACTTGTTTAATGAATTTTTCTTTTTTTCTATTTTCCTCACTAGTTCATAAAAATTATGGAGTATTCTATTAAAAGCAATGGCTATGCTGCTACTCATAATACTTTCTTCTTGAATAGCTTCAGCGTTAATATGGGCCTCAAAGTGCATCACAGAGGAACAAGCCAGCTTTGGAAATAGCTACTTCCCTAGGTCACAGGACAGCAAGTTCTAACGAATGCTGATTTCATTCATTTTGCTGGGAGTAAAAGAGGGTAGGTTGGTTAAAACAAAATGTGGGTTGATAATTTAATGTAGATATTTACAAGGCTGCATTAAGCCACATCATTTCAGTTCATAGATGGGTGAATTATTCTTAACAATATCTAACATCCAGAGAAAAGCAAATCAAATGTAAATTTGGGAACCTTAATTTAAAGCCTTACCTAATTGTCCCCAGCATGGGATATGTTGTGGTACTAAGTAATTTTCTCCTAGCTTCTGTCCTCCTCTTTCTATCTTCCTGTTCATCCCTCACCCTCTGCTATCCCTCTCCCCCTCCTCTTTATTCAGTGGTTGATTCTGTGCCAGTGAAATGTCTATGCCAAGGTCTAGAGCTTGACTGTGATGAAGCCAACTTACGTGCTGTCCCATCTGTATCTTCAAATGTGACTATGATGTAAGTAGAGCAGAAATGTCCTCATCTGTCAGCCTTTAATTGTACCCAGAAAGACTACATCACAGCTAGAGCTTCATAATTAATAATGACACCCTGCCTTTCATATCACATAAATGATATCACTGACCTTCAATCAATAGGGAATGTACTTTGAATGATTATAAATTTATTATTTTCCTATTGAAGTTAACACTAAAAAAAATAAAAGAATCTATATCTCAACACCTAAGGTGGTTTGCTGATCTACTCCTACTGCTGAATCAGACTAAGTTCCATCTGATTAAGATGGAAATGCTGACAACATAATGCTAAACAACTGGTTGAAAACTATGGAAATTGCCTCTCGGCAAAGACCTATTGGACTAAAGGTATAGGAGGTGGCTTACATTTTCTTTCTTTTCTTAAAATTCCATTTGTTCAATGAACAAAAATCAATTTTCTCTCCCTCCCACCTTCCCCCATTGGAAAACGTAAACAAAAATCCTTATAAAAACAAAAACAAAAATCCTTGCACAGTCAAGCAAAACAAATTTCTGCATTATATTGTACCATAAGAAATTACGATGAGAGAAACTTGAGAAGCCTGTTATGAAATGATGCAAAGTGACATAAGCAGAACCAAGAGAACAATTTATATAATAACAAAATTGAAAAGACAGATACCTTTGAAATATTCAAGAACTCTCATCAATACAGTGATCAACCATGATTCCAATGGACCAATGCTGAAGACTGCTTCACACCTTCTGATAGAGAGGCGATGGATTGATTCACAGACCAAAATGAGACATATATCTTTTGGACATGGAAATGTGGAGATTTCGTGTGTTTGTATGTGAAGCTCACATTTCCATAACCAGCCAATGCATAGATTTGATTTTGCTTGACTATAATAACCTGTTACAATATAATTTTCTTTAAAAAAAAAAAAACAATTAGGGGTGGCTAGGTGGCACAGTGAATAGAGCGCCAGCCCTGGAATCAGAAGGACCTGAGTTCGGAGCCGGCCTCCGACACTTAATCCACACAAACAAAAACCTAGCCGTGTAACCTTGGGCAAGTTACTTAACCCCAATTACCCTAAAGGGGCGGCTAGGTGGTGCAGTGAGTAAGAGCGCTGGCCTTGGAGTTGGGATGACCCGAGATCAGATCCGGCCTCAGAAAATGAGCACCCACGCATAAATAATGACTAGCCGTGTAACCTTGAGCAAGTTACTTAACCCCAATTGCTTTAAAAAAAAAAAACAAGAAAGAAAATTGGGGTGGCTAGGTGGTGTAGTGAGTAGAGTGCTGGCCTTGGAGTCAGAAGGACCTGAGTTCAGTTCCGGCCTCCGACACTTAACACACACAAACAAAAAACCTAGCTGTGTGACCTTGGGCAAGTTGCTTAACCCCAATTGCCCTATAAAGAGCAAAAAAAAAAAATGAGGCATAGAAAGCTGGGGGGTTTCCCTCTTTTAACTAAGCTACTTTCAGAGATAGAAGTTGTCCAAACGTTTGCTGAAATTCTCATTTTTAATCCAGCTGTTTTCATGTAATATAAACTCAGTCTTTGAAAGTACAAAGTTCAGATGTCAACAAGCACAGATCAATCCATGTATATAGCAGACACTCCTAAGATAATAGAGTGGGAAAGGGCCTTAAAAGGCATCAAATCCAACCCTCTCTTTTTATAGATTAGGAAACAGAAGACTAGATCAGTTAAATGACTTATCCATAGTCACACAGCTAATTACTGTTTAAGGAGGGATCTGAATCCAGCTTTTTCTAATTCTGTCTAGCTCCCTATCCACTATGCCATGTTGTTTCAATAAATGCCTGTTGAAATTAATTTCTACTCTACATAAGAAAGTAGGTTTACATGTGGTAGGGTTTAGGGAGGGAACACAGCAGGGAGGAGCTAAGGAAGGCCATGCAAGCAATAATCCTACCATCTTCCTAGCTAGTCACCCAATGCTTTTCAAGAGAAATGTTATTCTATGAATCAGGTATCAAATATTTCTAAGCCACCAACAGTTTGTACAGCTGGTGATGGCCTGGGAAAATAAAAATAAGGGAATATAATAGACCTAGGATCTAAGGAAGGTTCTTTTCTCTCTGAACTTACTAAGATATTAGATGGCACTTTTCCAAGCTCAGAAGGAAAAATTAAGCCTCTTTCATATTCTTCTCACTGAGCAAAATAAAGACAAACAGAAAGAACAAAAGAGAATAAGAGAGAGAGAGAGAGAGAGAGAGAGAGAGAGAAAGCACTACATACTATTTCAACTTTAGTATTTGTTTGGATTTCATTCAAATTTAAAAGAAAACATTATTAATGATATAAGGTTTTGAGAAGCAAGTTATTACATACCTTCTCTCTATCCCCATTTTCAGCTTCCTTTTGTTGTCTTAAATTGTAAGTTCCTTAAGGGAAGGAGCTGTTTTTCTTTTTTTTTTATATTTGTATCCCTAACATTTAGCACAGTGACTGACACATAGTAGGAGTTTTGTGCATTTACTGACTGTGTATTAAAAACCCAAATTAAAGGATACTGGTACGACATGATGCTATATATAAAGCAAGCATTATTCTTTGTGATCTATCGCCTCTGCAATATCTTGAAAGCAGAGAATGGCATTCAATACCTGAAATATCCTGTCAGGATGTTTTGTGTAGTCATCATCAAAGAAATAAAAATGCTTTTTGAGGGGAATCTCTTTAATCCTCCCAGTAAGTCAGTGAAATGAGGAATTGGGTCACAGAAAGGTGAATTACTTGACCAGCATGTTAGTACAAGAACAAGAATTAGTGAGATTTGATCTGAAGACACCCTAGTAGAAAACCATTTTTTCACTAAGGTGAACAACACAACCAAATACCCCTGATAGTTACCTAATCATTCCTCCCAACCTTGATTGTGACCGGAACTGGACCTGGGGATTCTGATAACTCTGATAGAATTCCCAATAGTTTCAGGATACCCATGTAAAAATTAGAGTTGTTATTTGTGAACAAAGGAATTGATAAGTCTCAGGTTGGATGATTTTGATTTTGAAATGGAATTTTCTTTTATTTCCTTGATTGTGTTTTAGTGGGTGAAGTAAGATAATTAAGGGGATTTAAAAGACAAGTGGGGCACAACACCACCATGCAACAGTAGGCTTCCTGATTGACTGAAAGTGAACCTGGGATTAGAAAAATGAATCAATGAGCTCAGTCAAGAAAGCCAAGATAGTATAATACTAAATTTAGATGTAGAGTGTTCTGAGAGGAATGCACTTCATTTTAATCTGAAGTTATGCAAGAAGGGGTCCTAGAGGTAAGTAGCCATGTTCTATTCTTGGGGATTTAGAAACTTTAGTAGAGAACAGTTTAGAAAGTTTAAGGTCACCTCGTCTGGGTCCAGGTAGGTTTCTCTTACATTCACTTCTAACCTTCTTTCCATGATCTTTCATTTCCGAATGTGTCTCTTCTCATTTCTCTTACTACCAAAAAAAAAAAAACAACCCATCTAAAAAATGAACTCATGATCTAGAATGTTGTTAGTTAGAGCACAGAAGGGAAAGCAAAAAATGAGTCCTAGGAGGAAAGGGGGAAACCTGGAGGCAGTTGCAACAACAAAGGAAAATAGGCTGGTAATTAGATCTCAGGTGCAATAGAGAGGAATTCAAAGTTCAGCATAAAAGTCAGAGAAGTCCAGGAGGCTTAGTATCCCAAGCAAGATCAAAGAATTATCATAAGAAGTATAAGGAAAAAGAGTCTTCTGGGGAAAAATTCCCTGGACAAACCAGTTCCAAGAGGAGCTGACATCCTAAGGAGCTAACTATGTCCTCAATAGGGCCCAAGGTTCATCCAAAGCTAAATTCTGGTATCTTTTACAAGCCTAAGTGCTCAAATACCCAATATTAAACCTTTATAAGGGCTATGAAACCTTTCCACCAGTCCTAGATATGCTTTCAGACATCGAGATGTGGCCCAAACAACCCACAGGACACTCCATTGATATATACATGGACTTCTCTGGTTTACCACAGTTCAAAATTACGATCTCAAAGTCTAGTATTCCAAGAAGGGTGGCAACACCAACTTGAGGCATGCCAAAGCTATATAGATCTGAGAAAACACCAAAAAGCACTATAACTATCTTTAGTGATGGGCCTTTGAAGTTCCAGGCCAGTCCAAGAAAAATCAACAGCTTTTCATATGAGAGCTTAAAGTAATGAGAATAGGGTATTCCTGGCATCATACATGACTTGGATTCTTTAAACTAAAAAACCTCACTTTAAAAAAATCAAATGCCAAATGTTTAAGGAATATTTGCTTTTGCACAAAACATTGTTGGAGTCATAATTTCTTGTTGAATGTTCAAAGACACACCCTTTCAGACCAAGCAAAATAAGCCCAATATTGTACTCAAAGTACTTATATACTTTGTAAGTCTTCTCTTTTCCAGTTTGAACATCCCTCTTTCCTACAAGTGACTCGTGTAAAACATTATCTCAAGCCTCCCCCCCCCAATAGCCTGGTCACCTTTCTTTGGGTATGCTACAGTTTGCCTTCCTCAAATGTGGCTCCCAGAACTGAATACTATATTCCAGATAACATCTACTGGAGTAGAATTATTAAGGATGGGACAGAATGCAGAAGGCAAAGAAGAACAGATGATAATGAAAATATCTAACATTACTGGTATAGAGAATAAAACAAGCAAATAGAAAAGAGAGAGCAAAGCAAGGGTATGTTGGGAAGATAGAGTCAACCAATTGTGGAGAGTAGTAAAAACTAATAAAACTGGTAGGAACTGGTAGTCCCGAATCCTGGAAGGTCTTAAAGGCCAGGCAATCATCAAAGAATGCTAGAATTGGAGAGTTGGAAGGGACCTCAGTAGCCATCTAGTCTAATGGATAAAAGAAAATAATCTCCACTACAGCTAGGGGTCTGCTGAAGCCAACTCATACTGGTTCCTGAGAGACAATTTTTAAATTTTCAGTGGGAGCACTTATGCCTCAAGAATTATCAAATGATACAAATCACGGCTTGGTTTATTGTTTTGTTGGTTGTCTACCAGTGGTGTCAAACTCAAAAAGAAATGAGGGACAGTAAACCTTTCATGAAGATCCCTGTGCATTCATATTGACTTAGGAAACCATATAGTAACATTATCTATATCCTATTGTGTTTGTATTTATTTTGTTAAATATTTATTACATTTTGATCTGGTTCAGTGTTGCCAGGAATCGCAGCCACACTGCAGGGCACATGTTTGACATCTCTGATTCTACACTTTAAGAAAGTCATGAAGAAAATGCAGATTAAACTTAAAAGTGTGGTGTGCATGTGGGTTGGTTGGTCAATTGGTTTGTTTTAAGAGAGCTGGTTGTTAAAACACTCACCAGCGTACCCCTAACTACAACATACCCAGTAAGTGATCATCCAGCCTCTGCTTGAAGACTTCCACTTTTAGACAACTCTAATTGTTAGGATTTTTTTTTTCCTGACATCCAGCCTAGACTAGCCTCTTTGCAACTTCCATCCATTGATCCTGGCTCTGCCCACTGGAGCCAAACAAAATAAATCTAATCCCTCCTCCATATGAGAGCCTTCCAAAGACTTGAACATAACTATCATATCATTCCCGAGTCTTCTCTTTTCCAGACTAAATATTCCCAGTTCCTCATACTCAAGGCCCTCCATCATACTGGCTACCCTTCTCTGGATGCTATCTAGTTTATCAATGTGCTGCTTATACTGAAGCATTACTCCAGAAAAACTCTGACAAGGGCAAAGTACAATCATATTATCATTTCCATATTCCTGGAACTTTTGCCCCTCCTAACATAATCCAAGTTTACCTCAGCTTTTCTGGCTGCCACACCAAAATATTGCCTTATGTTGAACCTGTAGTCCACTAAAACCCTCAGATCCTTTTCAGAACAATTGTTGTTTCCCCATACTTCCTCCATCTTTTATTTATGGAGTTGATTTGTCCCAATATGCTAGCATATCAAGATACTTCTGGATCCTGACTTTGTCATTCAGTGTATTGGGTATCCCTCCCAACTTTGTATCATGCCTTCTATATCTTTATCCTAGTCTATGATAAAATTATTAAATAGTGCAGGGCCAAGTACAGATCCCTATGGAGATCTCCTGACATATGGACATTGAACCATTAACAACTGTTCTTTGAGTCCAGCCATCCAACCATATAATTATACATGATCATTGAATCTATATTTCTGGACCTTATCCACAAGAACAGTATGAGCTTCTTTATCAAAAAGCTTTGCTAACATCTAGATAAACTATATTCATAGTCCTCACCCCCAGCCCCCTACACACATACTAGTAATCCTGTCAAACAAGGAAATGAGGTTAGGCTATCATTCTTTGTAAGTACTGAATAATCACTCCTTTTCACTTTCCAGATAGTCTTAATGATACTTTCTGGAATTTTCTCCAGGATTTGAAGTCAAACTCATTCACCTATAATTTGCAGACTTTGTTCTCTTAACCTTTTTTTTTTTTTTTTGCAAATCAGAATAGTATCTGATCTTCTCCAATCTTGTGGCATCTCTCTCATTTTCCATAATCTCTTAAATATCATGGCTGTAGTTCAGCAATCACAGCTGCCAATTCTTTCAGGAACCAAGGATATAGTTCATCTGGGCCCAGTGACTTGAATTCAAAGGCCAATAAGTCTTCTCTCACTATTGTTTTGTCATTTACAGTGTAAAAGTCATTCTCCTTTGCAGAGAAAACAGAACCAAAATATGAATTGAGCAACTTTGCCTTCTTTTTTTGGAAGTTATCATCCTCAGGCAAATCTAAACTTTTTTTTAATCTTTGTTTTACTCCCAGAATAACTACAAAAGTACTTTCTATTGTCCTTACCTTCCTTCACCAGTCTCATCTCCTTCAGGGCATTAACATTACTAACACAATTTTTATAGGACCACTCCACACTTATATTCATCTGGGCTGCCTGGCCTTGCTTCTGTCTTCTGTACGTTTCTTTTTTTAAATCTAGATTCATTGGCGAGTTCCCTGTACATCCACATGTATCTCTTTAGACAAGTCCTCTTTTTCCCTTTCATTGGAATTGTTTCCTTTTATGTGTTCAAAATTTCTTTCTTGAGCATCAACTGTCCCTACTGGGTGACTTCCCCTGAAATAATTTACTCTGTAGAACCTTAACTATTTTTCCTCTAAAAATCACTAAAATCTGCTTTCCCAAAAACTAAGGGGCCATGTCAGACTGTACCTATTTCTCTTTTCTTTCCCTATCATAAACTCTAGGATGGAGTAATCACTTTTCCCCAAAGTTCCCAACATTTTCACCCAAGGAATCACTTCCTCCTAGTTAGCAAAAATCATACGCAAAAATAGGTTTTCCTTTTGTTTCTTCCTCTACCTTTTCAAAGATGAAATTATCACTATAGCAAATGAAAAACATATTACCTATTCTGCTTTTGCTAGAGCGAGAACTCTAGCGGATGACTTTAAATGTTGTGCTAAACCCTGGATATAGGAGGTGATAAAAACCATCTTTTATTTAATTTTCCAACTCTTTCCTTAATTTGGAATGGGACTATTACAGGTTAATAACTTGATATGGAGACAGATAGTTTGAAAGTGAAAGAAACTAAAAACATTAAACCAGGCTCCAACTAAAGGTGGTGCTAAAATGTTTTTCACAAATACACTTTGGCAAAAATGAACAAGTATAAGTCCATTCCTGGGATTATTTATTCATTGTTCCAAATTGCTAACCATTAACTCCTTTTAAGTAGCATAAGCAGTGGGCTTTAAGGTGCTGGGAGAGAGTGACTGACATTGGGCTTTAATGAGAAGAGCATTTATTTGAGAACCAGCTTCAAGTCCTGGTTCTGTCACAAGTTAGGTAACTGAGAAAGACATATAGCTGCCAAGTATAAAGATGTACTAGAGAGTAGTACTATGGTTTTTCCAACTCCCAGGGACAATAACTTTGTCTCTCTTCGAAGATATTGTGATAACATGATCATAAGTTCATAGCCATATAATTTAATTTTATTTATTTTATTCTGAACTTGAGAAATAAAATAAGTATTTCCATACATATTCAAGTAGAAAACACACACACACTTTGAGTACCTAAGTCATTTTGACTATTTTGACCCAAAATCACTACAAAGAACATATCAAGATGCTATCTGCATCCAGAGAAAGAACTGATACATAGAATTGTATTACTTATATATACAGATTTATTCATAATGGTAGCCATCTCAGGGAGGGTGGTGGGCCTGTAGAGAGGAGGAAAGAAAAAAATTACATGATAACTTTATTATATATTTAAAATGAATAGCAAATTTTACATAATACATTTGCAGTTTCATGTATAATCTTTTTTTCTTTTTCTTTTCTTTTTTTTTAAGTTCAAGAATGGTTCACTTCTCTGTTTTATTAGTAAGAAACATTATTTAATATCTTGTTGACTGAACAAGCGAGGTCTTCATTTCAATTTGTCTGCTCAACATTTCCTGTTCAGTCTATCTTTTTTTTTCCCTACCCACCACCCCAGAATAGCAGTCCCACTAGATATCACCTCATCCAATCTGCTCTCTCCCATATCTTCTCCCATACCCCCTTCGACTTTGCCATTAGGGCAAGGTGAATCTCTGAGCCCCAATGCCTCGACATCTTATGAAGCATTTAATTTTAAAACTTCGATTTTCAGATCCATTCCCTTCCTCCCTTGTCACCCACACCCTCTGAGAAAATAAGCAATTCAGTATGTGTTGTACATGTATAGCTATGCAAGACATTACCATAGTAGATATATTGTCAAAGACTGCTTATATTTCCCTCCCACCTGTCTCACCTCCCACCTGGTCCATTCCCTACCTTGATCCTGTCCCTCTTTGACACTTTCACTCCCCCCTCCCCCCAGATTGTCCTCCCCTCCATCATCCCCCCTCTCATCCCCCTTTCCCCTACTCAGGAGAGTGAGTGAGGGTAAGCTATTCCATTTAGTATGTGTGTGATTCTCTCCTTGAGCCAACTTCAATGAGAATATGCTTTTGCCTTTTTGCCTTCCTGTTCTTCCCCTCACCTGCAACTACTTCCCCTTGCCTCTTCTACATGAGATACTTTACCCTACCCTGTCTCTCTCCATCTCCTCTTGCCACTTTCCTCTCTCACCTCTTGACTTCACCCCTTAAGAATCATCCCCTCCTTGGGGCGGCTAGGTGGTGCAGCGAGCAGAGGGCCGGCCCCGGAGCCAGAAGTACCCAAGCTTGGATCCGGCCCCAGACAGCCAACACACAAACAGAAACCCAGCCACGTGACCCCGGGCAAGTCACCCAACCCCAATTGCCCTCCAAAAAAAAAAAAAGAATCATCCCTTCCCATCAAATTCAACCTGTGCCCTCTATCCATGTATACCTGAGAACATATGCCATGTACCCTTCTTCAATTATTTTCATAATGAGAAAGGTTTCATCAAACACAGTTATTGTTTTTCCATGTAGGAATGTAAATAGTCCAACTTTGATAAGTTCCTTTTGATTTCTTTTCCTTGATTACCTTCTCAAGCATCTCTTCCTTCTTGCATCTGGATGTCAAATTTTCTATTCAACTGGTTTTTTCATCAAGAATGCTTGAAAGTCCTCTATTCCACTGACTGACCATATTTTCTCCTGAAATAAGATACTCAGTTTTGCTGGGTAGGTGACCCTTGGCTTCAATCCCAGCTCTTTTGCCCTCTGGAATATCATATTCCATGCCCTTCTATCCCTCAATGTAGAAGCTGCCAGGTCCTGTGCCATTCTGATTGTGTTTCCACAGTATTGAAATTGTTTCTTCCTGGCTGCTTGTAGTATTTTCTCCTTGATCTGGGGATTCTGGAACCTGACTATAATATTCCTGGGAGTTTTCTTTTTGGGATCTTTTTCAGGAGGTGATCGGTGGATTCTTTCAACCTCTATTTTCCCCACTGGGTCTAAAACATCAGGGCAATTTTCCTTGAGAATTTCTTTAAGGATGATTTCTAGGTTCTTTCTTTGGTCATGGCTTTCAGGTAGTCCAATAATTTTTAAATTATCTCTCCTGGATCTATTTTCCAGATCAATGGTTTTTCCCATGAGATATTTCACATTGCCTTCTATTCTTTCATTTGTTTGGATCTGTTTAATAGTATCTTGATTTCTCATAAAGTCACTAGCTTCCATTTGCTCCAGTCTAACTCTGAAGGAATGAATCTCCTCAGTGAGCTTTTGAGATTCTTTTTCCATCTGGCAAATTCGACTTTTTAAGGCATTCTTCTCCTCATTGCCTTTCTGAGCCTCTTTTGCCATTTGAGTTAGTCTATTTTTTAAGGTGTTATTTTCCTCAGTCAGGCTGTTGACTGTCATTTCATACTTTTCTTGCATTTTTTTCATTTCTCTTCCCAAATTTTCCCCCACCTCTCTTATCTGCTTCTTAAGGTCCTCTATGGCCTGTAGCCAGCTTGTATTTTCATTTGGAGCTTTTGGTGCAGGAGTTGGGACCTCACAGCCCTCCTCCATGCTTTGAGCCTCTTTGCCCCTAAAATAGGAGTCCAATGTTGAACTTTTCTGTTTATTTTGTTTCATTTGCCTAGGCATGTTGCCACTTGATTTTTGGGCTTGTTGCCACAGTAGGACTCTGCCACCAGACAGGGGAGCTTCCGCCCAAATGTGGGGTCTTCACAACTTCCACCAGTTGGGTGGCCTCTGTAAAGCCTCCACCCACTCTGGCAAATTGGATACCCACCTCAAACTTCCCTCCAAACCACAATCCAGATCCAGGCAGTTTAAAGCAAGAGCGATTAACCCCCAGACTGATTGCTGGATCTTCCTACAGTTTGCAGACCAGGAGCTAGAGCCACTACTGACGCTGCAAATGGCTTCTGTGCAGCTGTTTCTTCAGCAGCTTTTCACCCCCAGGGGAGGCAGCCACGTGTTCCCCAAATACTGGTCCCAAAGTCCATAGGGCACTAACCTCTCACTTTGTCCTAGGCATATCTGTGCTGATAATTCTGGAATCGCCACAATTGCTGGTGTTCTGGGGTCCCGGCTGAAGGCCCGGCCACCCTGGGGCTAAAACCTCGGACCCCGGCTCGGCTCTGCGCCCTGTGCTGTTGGTTCCCAGTGTGCTGTGCTGCCTGCTCTCAGAGCGCTGCGCTGGCTGCTCCCTGCAGGGCTGCTGGGCTGTCCTCAGCAGGAGGTTAGCTTCTCTGTGCCGTTCTGTGGGTGCTGTGGCTCCAGAAGTTGTTCGGAGTCTCCTTTCACATTGTTTGAAATTTGTGTGGGGCAGAGCACATTGGAAATGCTGTTTCTACTATAATCTTTTTTTCTATTCTACTATGTTAGGGAAATGCTTGTTTTATTTCTTAAGTTCAGAATAAAATAAATTTTTAAAAAGAAAAAAAAGAATTGATATGTTCTAAAATATCCATAGCCACATAGTTTGAAGAGATCAAGTCCAACCACCTCCTTTTGTAGAGGAGGACAAGAGAGGTTAAGTGACTTGCCCAAAATCACACAAGCACCAAAATTTGAGCCAATATTTTGAAGAGTTCCCCAAAAAAAAAGGTGTTTTAAAAACTTATGCCTGGGATATAAGGTGTGATTTATCAAAAAAAAAAAATTCTGTGAATACAACAATCAGGCCAAAATACATGCAATATTTACTTAAATAAAGCAACAGACTTCTTGTGGCCATGACTGACTTACATATGCGCAAAGCAAACTCCAACATAAATTTACATAGCATATACATTTTATGAATGTATGAGGCAGAACTGCATGATATGGGTCACATAAAAAGGTATAAAAGGATCTTGGGGGAAAGGTGCCATTAGCTAAGATAAAGTTACACAACTGCTCTGTTTGGTTGTGCGAAAGGTAAGATTAGCATCTCTGGAGGATTTCTAATTCAACAACTTTTAAGAATCATTGAAAGCACTAACCAATCAGTGACTAAAATATAGAATAGTGCTACCTAAACATAGCTGGTCCATTTCACAAGGAGCTGTCTCAAGTGATTATCAGAAAAAGTATTTTCTGGGGTTTATATCACATAATGTGGCTATCCAGAAAAGGTACACTATCATACATCAGGGGTGGAGAATCTGTAGCCTTGAGGTCACATGTAGCCCTCTAGGTCCTCAAGTATAGATCCAGTCAAAGGGACACACTTGAGGACCTACAGGACCACATGTGCCCTCAAGGCTGCAGGTTCCCCACCTCTGAAATAGATGAATAACAGAACCAGAAGGGACTTTAGAAATCATATGAGAAGGCATTTTATTTTACAGATAAGGAAACTGAGGCCAACAGAGATTAGTAACAAGTAAATTAGTGGCTGAATTGGGGAAATAAAGCCCTCCTTACTTATTCAAGTGTTCTTGCTACCACACCCCAATGACTCTGTAAGAGATGGAAGGTTTGGGTTATATCTAATTCAGTCAATTATGTAGATAATTTTTGGTCAAGCTGTAGACTACTAGGAAATATTCCTATACAATATCTCAGAAACTGAGCACAGTTTATTCAGCTATCCTGATGACAATATATCCCTAACAATTATTTTCAAAATGAAGAGAGATTAGTGAAATGAATTATTTTGAGATATATAAAATGGACACTTTAAATGCATTTTAAATGAACTTTTCATTTAATTACATTAAAATTTACAATTGAGCTGGGGAGCCAGTCTGGTAGGAGGCAGAACACTAGGCTTACAATCAGAGGACCTGAGTTTAAGTACTGATTCTTATGCTTTTTTGCTTCTCCCTGTTTCAGTTTTATCATCCATGAAATAGGAGTGAAAACATATATAATATATATATATATAATATATATAATATGTAATAACTCATGTTATTATGAAAAAAGTGCTTTTTGAACCAAAAAGTTCTTCTAGAAACTATCTCTCTCTTCTCTAATGATGTTCCCCAGGTGGGGAAATGAAAAACAATTGATGAATGTTGATGAATATGAATTGATGAAAATGAATATTAATTAGATGTCAAAATTAAATGAATACAAAATATTAGGATGTTACACATCCTAATATTAACATATGTTAGGATGATTACATTGTGTTCTATATCATTTGACCTTAAATTAAGTTTGTTTGGCTTTTTAAATCCATTTGCCTATAAGAAGAGCTATTTCAAAATCAAAACATTGGACCCATTTAAAAATTATTAAATACTAGGGTGAATTCGATGTGTATGAGCCACTATGCCCCCTGGGAGGGCACAAAATGTGTGATAAAATAAAGTATATAACTGTTTATGACATCACTATTATAAGACCACCTTAACATCAAAATTCACACTAATTTCAGGTCACTACAGTGGAACTTACTAAGAAAACTTCCCAGTGATGGTTTCAAGAAGTACCAGGACCTTCAGAAGCTGTAAGAAAACATTTGAATAACACAAAATGATCAGAAATAGAGATGACTACCTTTTTATATTTTTGCGTATGCTATTTGAATCTCCCTTTATAACTCCCCAGGGATTATCAATATACAATAAAGTCCCAGAAAAGGACAGCTTTCCCTCCCTCTCCTTCTCTCTCTGTTTTGAGCAGGGAATTGTTAGGTTAAGGCTTTTGCTACTGCCAGTTAACAGTTTCCTAAGACATTCTGGAAACTATTTAGGAAACCCTCCCTGGACAGAATAGGTCCATAGAAACTACAACTGTATACATATCACAGTTCCTATAATGCTTTCGTCACCCTCTTCCACCAAACTATCCCCCCAAAAGGGAATTCTCAATCACCAATGTGCCTTTGAATTATGCTAGAAAAGAAAACAATACAGAATGTATATCCTTCTCCCTGTCAAGGTAAACTAAGTTACCTTCTGAGGCTATATACTAGCTCACAGCTCAAAGCTAACTGAAATTTGTAGTTGGTAGACAATTCAAAGTAACATTTGCACGTTATTTTGGCTCAGCATTGGTTCCTGGATCTTCTTTTCTTTACAGATTAAGACGCATCTATTCATCCCAAAGTCAAACTCAAGACAGTGGTAATACTGATCTTCAGGGATTATTTAGCAACATGATGATGGAGTGGATAGAAGGTGCCAGGCTTGGAGGCTGGAAAGTCTAGGTTGAGTCCCGCCTCAGACACATGCTCCATGTGACTGTAGTCAAGTGATCTAACTTCCCAGTGTCCACACACAACCTTCTATATCTGTTACCACTCTACATCTTTTTAGAGTTATTTTCCTCACCAGAAGCTCCTTATACCCATGAAAGAGGAAGGGAGGGGAATTTGGGAGGAAGGGAGAGTTGGGAAAAGAAAGAAGGGAATGAAGGAGAGGGGAGAAGTGAGAGGAGGGAGTGAAAGAGAGAGAGAGAAAGAGAGAGAGAGAGAGTTGAAAAACTAGTTTGAATGTTTATGTCATAGATTATCAAGCCATCTAGAGAAAGATATAATGATTTCTCATTTTCATTTTCATTCTCCAAAGCTATTACTTATCTAGAAAAGCTATGTCTATATCTCACCATTAAATTAAAAACTTTAAAATGTCACTGATGAGCACTTTAAAAATAAAAAAAGAATTCCATAATAAAATACTTTCAAAATATAAGTAATCAAAAGCATTATCATATTTAGAAATAAAAATTTTAATTACAAGAATATTTCATAACTTAGATTGAAGCTTTTGTTATCAAGAAGAGATCAACACTACAGTCAGTCCTGATAGAATCAATTCAATGAGACTGTTCTATTTTCTCGATTGGGGAAAAAAAAAATTGTGTCTCTAGTGCCACCTGATGTCCAGAGTTTTAAATGCAGCTAGTAATATTCAAACACAGAGCTCTCTGCCCTGTAGAAATTTAGCCTTTTGTACAGTAAACGAAGAGCAATGGACTAAGTGGTCAGCCTGATTCACTTATTAATGAGAACAAAATAACTAGCCCAAAAGTGGTTATATGACAAATAATTAACAATTTCTTGCTTAGCACTAGATCTTTTTTTTCCAAACCTGTAATTTCATATCTGTAATTGCTCCAAGGTGAGGAAACTCCATCTTTCAATGAAGACAAGCAACTGTTGTACAACTTCTTAAGGCATTGGGCTTGCCTGGAGTCACTCAGTTGTCACGTGTTAATTCAGGCTAGTTCTCTGTCCAGTAGTTCACACTGCTCATTATGCCTTGGGTCATTAAAACTATTTTTTTTTTCAAATGACTATCAATAATGGCTAATCTAATGGAATGTATTTCATAAGGTCATAGTTTAAGGGGGCTTAAAAGTCATCTGGTCCAACCCCTTCATTTTTAAATAAAGAAACTGAGACCCAGAGGGATTAGATAGTTTGCCTAATATCATACTGGTAGTAAACCCAGAGCTAAGATTTTAACCCAGATACTCTGACTTCCTGAATTCATTCTACACTGTATTAATTACAATCAAAGACTGTGTAGTAAACACTGAAGTGTAAACAAAGGTGGTTTCCTATATTGGAAGTTCTTAAGTGAAAAGAATTTATGTACAATCCCAGGGTTCACAGAAGAGAATAGTGACCCACACACACATAAACATCCTCCCTAAGTCCAAGCAGTCGGACAAAAATTTGGGTCATCTTGGTCATCTCTCTGAATGCAAGGGAGAAGCTATTATGAAAAGCCAAGGCTTTAACATGTGTAAATTTGTTTGGTATGGTCTTTAGTCCTGCTTTAGTCATAAGAAAGGTGAATCCCAGCCACAAAACTTGCTTGTCAAAAGTTAGACTGGCCTGAGGTCTAAGAACAGTAATCTCTGTGTTAACTTGTTCTAAGGATGAAAAATTACAGAGGGGAGGCAGGCATCTAAAATTTACCTTTCAAGAGATTTTTAGCTAAAGTGCTATGTAGCATAATATTTAATGTTTATTATTATTTTGTTTCTAAAGATTCTAAAAGCATTTTTTTCTGTACAGTTTATATTTTAAATTTTTATTTCCAAATATGTTATAACATTATACATGCATTCTTGAACTTCACTAACATTGCTACAATATCTCCAACACCTTCAAAATCTTTTTATTTTCCTACCCACAACAACCTATAAATGCTCATTAGGAGTACATAGACTCAGAAATGCCAAAAGGGTTTTTCTGGTTACTTCTTTTCCAATGAGATAGTTTAGGATAAATCCTTAGCTCTTCTAAAACCTATTTTTTAAGTTTTGCATATGTTGCTCATGTTTATCTCCTGGAATTTTAAAATAAAATTATTTTAAGGTTTACCAGCATTTTTTAAAGTATGATGGATGCTTATAAATCATGTTGATACCCATCTTTATTCACTTATTTCATTTTTCACTATTTTTATTACCATTTTCTTCCTAGGTACCTGCAAAATAATAAAATTAGATCTGTATCCGTGCATGCTTTCAGGGGACTGCATAACCTTACTAAGTTGTAAGTACCAGTCTTAATGCCTTTAAATACAGATTAGAAAGATGAGGTCTTAGGACAGTGCTAGGATAAAGAAGGGTCTAGGTTATTCTCTCCAGTCTATTCATACTATCCTAGTCCAAATGTTAGCATTTCTGAATTAATTCAATGTAAGGCAATAAATATTTACTAAGTGCCTACTATGTGCAGACCCTGTGGGCTGAGGATCCAAAGGTGAAAATCAAATACACTATCTAACTTCAAGGAGTTTACAGTGTAACAGGAAGGATATGAAATTTATGAGACAGCAAGTAAGGTGGACATAGAGCTAGCCTGCAAACAGGAAGCATCTCCATAATTTAAGCAATTGTAAGAAGTAGTTGGGGGGGGGGGCGGGGGAAGCGGCTAGGTGGCGCAGTGAGTAAGAGCTCTGGCCTCGGAGTTAGGATGACCCGGGATCGAATCTGGCCTCAGAAATGAGCACCCACACATAAATAATGACTGGCCGTGTAACCTTGAGCAAGTTACTTAACCCCAATTGCTTAAAAAAAAGAAGAAGAAGTAGTTGGGGAGATAAGGAAGGGATGGAAATGTAAAAGGGGAAAAAAAGATAATAATTCCACCACCACCCCATCCTACCCTTTACCTGCATTGTTGTGTCATAGCTCAACCACCTCTGGAAAGTGTTCTATAGTTACAGAGACTTTGTTCTCCTATCTCAATCCAATTCAATTCAATATTTGTTGACTACCTACTATGCACAAAATACTATTAAGTACCAGGGATTCAAAGAAAAAAGAAGTTTCTACCCTCAAGGAGCTTCTATTCTACTGGGTGAGAAGGGCTAGGGAATGGTTAATAAATACAATACTAAGTTTGTACATATTTGTTTCTTTGTACCCCCCATTAAGTTGTGAGCTTCTTGAGGCAGGGACAGTCCATTGACTCTTTTTCATATCTCCAGTGCTTAACATAGTGTCTGACACATACTAGGTACTCAATAAATGTTTTCTGACTGATTTTTTACTATTAAAAGTGTTTTGCTCTGTGCCTAGTTGTCTGAGATACAAAAGCAGTAAAGAGTATCTTCAAGAACCTTAGTCATTGGAGAAATAAGATCAGTTTCCATAAAACTACTAAGGGTGAACTATGTGGTTCAGTACTAGGAGAGTTCAGAGAAGTGAATTATCAGGATGAGCTAGAATAATCCTGCCAGAGGTAACAGGCTCAGTTTAAATACCACCTCTCCTAAGAAGCTTTTCATGGCTTCCCCCGTCTAAAAGTAATTTCTTCCTTATCTGATTTCATTGCACATTGCATTTTCCCTATGATCTTAGCATATTCTAAGTTGCATTTTACTTAGCTACGTTTATCTCTGGATCACTCTGGTATTTAACCATAGTGACTTACACATAGTCTGTATTAAATAAATGTTGGATGTTTGAAAGACTTAAGAACTCTAATCAATAATGACCATGATTTTAGAGGACTAACAATGAAGCATGCTACCTACCTCTTCATAAGGAGGTGACAGGCTTACAATGCAGATACATACATTTTTTCATTATATATGTATGTGTGTATGTATATATATATATATATATATATATATATATATGTTTGTTATAAAGGTTTTCTTTGTATCTTTTTCCAGTAGGAAAGAAGGTAGGAGGGATTTGAAAATAGATTTTTTTTGTTCAAAAAGTATAAAATTTTTTAAGATTTTTTCATTCATTTAAAAGCATAAAAGTGATTTTAAAATAAATGTTAGATGAGAGGGATATGGATGGAAGCTAGATAGAGAAGCTAGATAGAGAATAGTGGTAATGACAGTGCTTCTTAATTAGTAGGACTCCGCTGAAGATTCCTATATTGTTTGCATATAGAAGGGCCCTAGGAAACACTGGGGGAATCCTCTCATCTACCTGGCATTCAAGGATGGAAATAAAGCCATTTTTCTCCTAGCTTTAGGGCTTTAGGGAGAAGACAAAGTAGCTCATATTGGTGCTGGTGATCCATCTTCACCATCCACAAAGTAAGACACTCTCCCAGCAGAGGGAGGGCATTCTAGGTAGCAGATAAAGTATGGTATGAACTATATGTGTCCTAGAAATTCAGAAAATAGAGACATCCATATGGACTGAATACTTAGGTAAAACATCATGGGAGTGCCTTGAGGAATGGCTAGGATTTAAATGGGCACCAGGGAACCCACTCTAGATAGATAGTTTGACATATATCAACAATTCACAATCCAAAGATAATGGACCCCAATAGGGTTGTGGAATTATTATTGCTGGGGGAGGGGGGGGTGGTATCAGTGAAATTATCTGACCACAAAAAAAAATTGTCTTTTTATCTTCAACACCAATAAAATAAGCAGCATGACTCAATACATTAAATATTCTGTAGACTAAATAAATGTCTTAAGCATGTATGACAATTTTTCAAATGTATATATAGAAAATATTCATTTTAAAACATTATTCAGGGGCGGCTAGGTGGCGCAGTGAGTAAGAGTTCCGGCCTCAGTACTTACCACCCACACATAAATAACTAGCGGTGTAACCTTGAGCAAGTTACTTAACCCCAATTGTGTAAAAAAAAATTATTCAATTTATGGTAAATTTTTGTCAGTATGTATTTCCTCAATCAGTGGATACAAAAAAAGAATCCCTGTTATTGAGAGAGCTGGGAGAGTTAAGAACCCTGTTACAGAGATAAAAAAAAGAGGAAAAAATATTCTCCAATAAAAGATTCAGCTTTAAGGAATGACTGTAGTGAGGGGGCAGATGAAGGAAGAAAAGGAAACAAAGGAACACCAACAAAGACAGAAAACCCTTTATAAATGTTCATTTTTATTGTGCTTTGGAGGTTACTTTCTTCACAAAACCCTGTGAGGCAGGTAGTACAGTTATTATCCCCATTTTCAAATGAAAAAAGGAGAAAGTAAATGGAGCCATAGAAAGTGACTTCCTTCCATTCATATTAACTAGTAAAAATACTTCTAAACACAGTTGGTGGTATCATATCCCCTAAAAAAATTGGTCATAGTAGTCATTAGTCTATGCACGGTCTCCCACAATCCCCATGCCCCCAGACCAAGCTATACTTGGGTGGTAGGTATATAGGAAATAGGTACATAGGAAATAGACAATCCTGGACTTTCCACAACCTGGAGCACACAGCTCCCCCTCAACTCCCTTTTCCCCAGAACTGGACTATTTGGGGCCCCACCAGCAGATGCAGGCTCCCTGCCCTGTTCAGACACAGGATACCCATGCACCTGTGCTTGTGTCACAGCTTACCACTTCCCCTCTCCTAGCCCTGGTGCCTCCCTGTGTTACAAGGCAGGAAGTAGTGAGGGATCAGACCCATTGTTCCGAATCCATACAGTTGGGTCTGACCCCTGGCAACACTAGGTATCCCTGCCCCAATAGGAAACCCCGATGTCCAAATCACAATACCAGCTGTCACCATATGGGCCCCTGTCAGGTAATACACTCTCCCCCCCACCCCGCCCATCTTCAAAGATTCAGGAATCTTGAAATTATCAGGTCCCCTTAATTACCCTTCTGTCAGCTGTTCATAAAATACTTAATGCCTCTAACCACATGTTGGGAAAAGATTGCTGGATCTGTGTTGAACCCCAGCCTCCTTACTACGTAGGGGTGGCACTAAATGCCTCAGTCACCCCTATTTCCAACACAGAGAATTGTGAGTAGGACCACCCAAGGTTCTCCCTCAGGGATGTACAGGGAACAGGTTTCTGCCTCATATTATCCAGCACTCCTTTATCTAGCTCTCAGTATAGCTCAAGTTTTGGGCAAATCCATGAGATTCAGGCCTCTAGCTCAGACTACTTCCCCGCCCCTCTAGGAGCCTTGTGGGCATGCCACAATGGCCTTACCTAGTATGTCTCTGTTACAGTGTTCCTCAGACAACAACACACTGAGGGCCCCCTGTGTATCCTAGTGGCCATAATTCCCTGGGTCACCCTTCTCCCAGGTGAACAAGGTTGGCATGACTTTTCCCCAGAAGAGCAACTGAGCAACTGAGCCACCACCAAAGGCAGGCAGTACCACTCCTCATTCCCATCTCAATGGGCTTGGGCCTTGTGGGCCAGTGACCAGGATGGCAGCCTTGGTTAAGGGGAAGGCCAACTATCAGGCCTTAAGCACACAGGTAAATATTGACCTCTCCCACATAGAGCAGTCCATCTCAGCCCTGGAAAGACAGGTGGACTCTCTGGCAGAGGTGGTTCTTCAGAACTGTAGAGGCCTTGACCTTCTTAAACAGGGTGGCCTGTGTACAGCAGTTGGTGAAGCTTGTTGCTTCTATGCAAACAACTCTGGAGTGGTGAGGGAGAGTTTGAAGTTGGTATGCCAGAATATTGCTAATAGACAGAGGGGGCTAGAAAATTCTGAGAATGGGTATCAGTCCCTGTTCCCCTGGAACATCCCCCTAACTCACTAAATTGGTATCAGCCTTGGATTAGTATTGGTTTCAGCCTCTCCTCCTCCTGATCATAGCCCTAATTGTAGGCCCCTATCTCATTAATCGCTTTCTACAATTTGTCAAGTCCCGTGTTAACTCTGTTAAAATGTTAATTATTGGGAACCCTGCTACCATCCTTTAGGAACAGAATTGGGTAATCTAGATGATGTGACCCCAACCATGTCAAAGGTTTGACATACCTATGAGGAAGAGTAGGGAATGTTGGACACAATTCCATTTCTCCTTCACTTCATTGATTTATAAACTCCAACCTCCTCTTCCCTTCATTTGTAAAACAGACAACTCCACTTTCCCCTCCCCAATTGTTCTGTAAAGAAGCAAACCCCCTTCCTTCCCCTTCCCCTAATTAATCAGTGGGCCCAAGTTTCAGCCTAGGGTTTAGCACTGGCAGGAAATTCAAATGTACACTAACCAATCACTATAGTTTCAGCTTACATAACCTGGCTATGGAACCTCTATAAAAACTGGCACAATGTCTGTGCCAAATCACTGTCTGATTTGGGTGACCATGCACCCCAACAGTACTGCAGTAAATAAATCCATGGAAATTCTAATTTTGGGGGAAAAAAAGAATAGAAGGCAATGTGAAATATCTCATGGGAAAAACCACTGACCTGGAAAATAGATCCATGAGAAATAATTTAAAAATTATTGGACTACCTGAAAACCATGATCAAAGAAAGAACCTAGAAATCATCCTTCAAGAAATTCTCAAGGAAAACTGCCCTAATGTTTTAGAACCAGAGGGCAAAACAGAGGTTGAAAGAACCCACAATCAAAGTTGGACTATTTACATTCCTACATGGAAAAACAATAACTGTGTTTGATGAAACCTTTCTCATTATGAAAATTTAAAAAAAAAAAAGAAAGAACCCACAGATCACCTCCTGAAAAAGATCGATAATAGAAAACTCCTAGGAATATTATAGCCAGGTTCTAGAATTCCCAGTTCAAGGAGAAAATATTACAAGCAGGCAGGAAGAAACAATTTGAATACTGTGGAAACACAATCAGGATAGCACAGGATCTGGCAGCTTCTACATTGAGGGATCAAAGGCTTGGAATATGATATTCCACAGGGCAAAGGACCTGGGATTAAAACCAAGAATCACCTACCCAGCAAAACTGAGTATCATGTTTCAGGGGAATATTTGGTCATTCAGTGGAATAGAGGACTTTCAAGCATCCTTGATGAAAAAACCAGAGTTGAATAGAAAATTTGACATTCAGATACAAGAAGCAAGAGATGCTTGAGAAGGTAAACAGGGAAAAGAAATCATCAGGAACTTATCAAAGTTAAACTATTTATATTCCTACATGGAAAAACAATAATTATAACTGATGAAACTTTTCTCAGTATGAAAACAGTTGAAGAAGGGTATATGGGCATATGAATACATATGTGAATGTTTGTATATATATTTACAGGTATACATAGATAGAGGGTACAGGTCAAATTTAATAGGAAGGGATGATACTTAAAAGGTGAAATTAAGAGGTGAGTGAGGAATATAACAAGAGGAGATGGGGAGAGACAGAATGGGGTAAACTATTTCATATAAAAGAGGCAAGGGAAAATGGTTACAAGGGAGGGGAAGAACAGGAAGGCAAAAAGGCAAAATCTTATTCTCATTGAATTTGGATCAGGGAGAGAACATACATACTAAATAGGATATCTCACCCTACAGGAGAGTAGGTGGGAAAGGGATGAGAGGGGAGATGATGCAAGGGAAGGTAGGAGGGAAGGGAGGGAGGGAAGTTGGAAGCACTCACTTTTGGAAAGGGACAGGATCAAAGTAGGGAATAGACGTGAGGTGGGATAGGAGGGAGGGAAATATAGTCAGTCTTTTACAATATATCTACTATGGTAATGTTTTGCATAGCTACACATGTATAACATATACTGAATTGCTTATCTTCCCAGTAAGGGTGGGTGACAAGGGAGAAAGGGAATGAATCTGGAATTCAAAGTTTTAAAATCAAATGTTTAAAAATATATAAATACTATTATTAATACTATTTTACATATAATTGGGAAATAAGATATACAGGCATTGGGGCATAGAGATTCACCTTGCCCTACTGAAAAAGTCGAAGGGGATATGGGAGAAGATATGGGAGAGAGCAGACTGGATGAGGGGATATCCTGTGGGACTGCTATTCTGGGGTGGTGGGTAGGAGAAAAATGGGGGGAAATTGTAACTCAAAATCTGGCGGAAATGAATGATATAAACCAGAAGTTAATAAAGCATTTGAAAAAAATATTATCTATAGAATAGCTAAGTCCAAATGAGGAATGCAAAAATTAGGCTAATCATTAGATGATTTTTTTCTTTGCAACACCAAAACTCCACATATCTGAGTATCTCTAAATTGACTTAATTCCCCAACCCAACATTTGACTGATAAATAGAATAAACTCTAAAGCATGATTCCATTATCTTTTTTCCAGGTATCTGAGCCACAACAAGATAACTGTTTTGAAGCCTGGTGTATTTGAAGAGCTCCACAGATTAGAATGGCTGTATGTTTTCTTTGAAGGCAAAATCATTCATTTTTACATCATTGTGATATATTAATGAAAATAAAGTTTTCTTCTACTTGGCAGGATAATTGAAGATAACCAACTCAGTAGGATTTCTCCATTGACATTTTATGGACTTAATTCTCTTATCCTCTTGTAAGTACAATTTAATAATGATGAACATTTTTTTACTAGTTTAAGCTTAATAGGGATAAACTGGATTAACATGAAATTCAAAAGATTCTTCCCCCATTGTTATCAATCTGTTAATCATGGAAAAGGAAGCTATTTTAAGGATCTTAAAGGATATAAAACATTTTTAAAATTTCTATTCCTCAATCTTTTCCATGGCAAATGCTTTCTGAATATAGAAGTAAAAAGAACATTTTTAGAGTATAAGACCTTTTAAAGCTGGACACAGGCTTACTATATATATATTGTAATTTGTTTTTAACATACCAAGACTGTACTCAGGTGTCCTTAGTTATTAGAAAAACTCAACTTTTTCCTTAACACTACTAATCAAAATTAAAATGGATGACCTTTCAAATTAGGTACTCAGAAGTTTTGTATTCTCATCCATCACAAATAATAGCATTGAAATTTAGTCACCAATAAGCATCTGGTTACCCCAGAACTCAAGAAGACATTAAAGAGGTAGTGTCAGGAACCTACAACCTCTGACTATTGGGCTCTATTATCTCAGCTATAGGAGGCCTTGGGAGACAGTAGATGTCTCAGCTGTTAAGGATGCAGCATTCATTGACTTTGTATCACAAAGGGATCATCAACCATATACTTCAGTGTTCTCTCTGTCCAAGAACTCAATCAAATCCCAACACAGCCAGGCACATAATATTTCTCTAAAGATACACACACTACAGACAGCAAGGTGGTACAGTGAATAGAGCACTGGCCCTGGAGTCAGGAGGACCTGAGTTCAAATACAGCTTCAGACACTTAACACTTGCTAGCTGTGTGACCTTGGGCAAGTCACTTAACCCCAATTGCCCTGCCTTCCCCCTCCAAAAAAGACAAAAAAAAATTTTTTTTAATATACATAATAAACACAGTCAAATGTAAAGACAGTCAATAAGAAATAACAGAACCCTAAAAGCACATTCATTGTACTGTTGTTACCAACACATCTTGCTTGGTTCATTAGTTTTCCCTCCTTCCAAAAAAAACAGCTCTGTCACAGTAGTAGAATGGGCCAAGCTCAAAAACACAAGCCCAAGGGTTCCTGTTCTCTCTTCTTTAAACCACTGTCTATAAGCAGAACTCAGAGTGGGAGAGAGGTTCTTTC